>PQWD01003411.1:0-129188 GCA_019425675.1 Leucinodes orbonalis
ATCAGCTTCAGGGCTTGGTGGAACTTCTGAATCTGAGAGCATTATACAATCATCCGAGTCTGATGAAGATGATGATGATTCCTCACCACTACTACTATCAACTATTTCCACTACCTAACAATACAAACATCCACATTTATTTAAGTTAAAATCAAAATATTATTATAAAATAAATGCTAGTTCAATTAATTTTAAACAAGGATTATTTCATCAAATATATTGCAAGAAAGTAAAAATTCATGTGAAAATTTTACCTCTTTTTTATCAGTCTTCTGATCTGGTTTCTTTTGTAGGCTAGACCCTGATGTGGTAGGTTTGGCAACTTTTGTGACTTCAACTTGACCCTGCTTCATAGTTGTCTTTTTAAACTCACCAGAAGGCAATTTAACAAGTACTGTGTTAGGTAAACTAAAAACATACATTACAATAAAATAGAATATTATTAAAATAAAGACAAACAGATTCACATTTCCTATGAGTAAAAGTACTCACTTTAACTTTTGTCCAGGCAAGGACTTTTTTAATATTGATGACCCGCCTTGTAGTAATGATATTGTTTTTTGGTGAATTTTATTTTGCCTATTGAGGGCTATTTGTCTTTGGACCTGTTACAGTAATGAATAATAGTTGTTAAACATAGACACATTTTTTTAAAAACATGTTTATATAAAGTTAAACACAATATGTACAAACTACTGTAGTTTAAATGAATTTTCATAAGGTATAACATACAACAGAATATATACCTCTCTTATGATCCTTTGTTGCTCCTGTACTCTTGCCAAACGCTCAGACTCTTGCCGTTGGGCTGCAAGTGTTGATGCATCCAAGTTCTTTTCGTCCATTACTTCTCTAATGTTACGTCTTACATTAAGAGCATTAGGGTTAAGTGCTTTTTTCTAAAAAAAAACATATATTTCATATTTGTATTAATTAATATTACAAAAACTTCACTTCTAAATAGATAAAACAATTTCTAATTATGTGGTAACAAATATTATAAAAATACCTCTATTTTAATAACTGGACCTATAAAACCGAACCTGTTGCAGACAAAAATGATAAGATTCTATTTGTTAGACCAAATAATATGATGTAACAAATATAATCTATAATTTTTTTCAATATTGAATATAACTGGCAATATGAACAATATTGAGTAAAAAAAGATAATCAAATGTATAATTTTAATCAAATAGAATTTTTAGCTTATTTGCAAGTTTATCATGTGTAAAGCTAAGTATTTAAA
Source organism: Leucinodes orbonalis (assembly GCA_019425675.1). Taxonomy (NCBI): domain Eukaryota; kingdom Metazoa; phylum Arthropoda; class Insecta; order Lepidoptera; family Crambidae; genus Leucinodes; species Leucinodes orbonalis. The sequence continues at coordinate 1,250 of PQWD01003411.1, forward strand.
TGAATAGTAAATGTATCATTGAATACAAACAGTACCAAAACGTTGTATCCCATAAGATGAGTACAATGTGTCTATATAATTTACTTTTAAAACAGGTTAGTATAAACTTACATCCTCATCATTCTCCTCCTTTTTTTCCCCATTTTCAGATGTTTCACCCTCTTCACCTTCCGTCTTTCCAATAGTCTTCACACTTATTTCTCCCATTTCTTTTAATTTCTCTGTAATATCAAAATCTTGGCTATTGTCCTCTTGTTTTATATCCAAGAGCTCTTCATCTGTTTTCTCTGAACAGAGCTCACTACCTTCAACTTCAGCAATTTCAACATTCTTTGATAAATCTAAATCTCCTTCATTTATTATGTCACTAATGGACAAAGTCTTTGGCTCCTCAACAGGACAAGCAGGTGGTGGTGTAAGTGGTTTTACTGTTTCTGACTGCACTTCAGATGGGAGTTCGGTTTCTGATGGGGCTGGTGAAACTTTTGGGGGACCCTCTTGTTTTTTACTTTTACCTTGAACAATATCCCCCGTAAAAGGATCAATATAACTCTCATTCTCTTCCTCAAGTTCTTGAACAGCACTAGGATTGACTACAAACTCCTCTTCTGACAATCCATCACTATCAGATTTACTTTCTTCACTTGAAAAATCACTTAATTCTAATATATTGTTACCCACTAAGCTACGTATGGTGATTCCTGTGTCCTTTTTCAACTTTTTTGTAAAATCATGAAAATGTTTTACTGCTTCCAATTTCCTTTTGTGGCTCATAGGCCTTGGACGAGGGGCAGCACGTCTTCGAGCATTCATAGCAGCAGTCTGAGCAAAATGAGCTCGTTGTATCCTTGCAATCGTTTCATCGTCATCCTCGCTATCCAAGGAGTCGTCCGATCCATCTTCTTCTTCTAGCCCCGTAATCTTGCTTAACGCAGAATTACCACCTCCTGTACCACTCATGTTGCCAGAAAATACTTACAAGATTTACAATTTAACTCGGTTTCATATTTTAGATCTAAAAAAACACCTTCAGGACCACTATAATCGTTTACGTAAACATAAATAACACATCAACAGCATTGTACATCAACATTTGTTTAGAAAATCAATCCATATTTTGTCAACTACAAACAAAATACTATTTCGGGATGATTCTTTGTAACTATTCCACGGGACGCGGCATAACATAGGAAGTAGAGAAACGCCGGAGTACTCCAATATTCTAACTGATCCACACTACATCAATGGATAAGCTTCGATTAGGATTTGTTGTTTGTTTATTTTAATTATACTATGAAATTAATGTCTTCAATTAAATTTTAGGAAGCCATTACTTCCGCAATAAATAGCCTATTCAACTATAGAAATTGTGTATTCGACAAGCGTGTTTACAAAAATTGGAGAGACGTCACAGAAATTTGACGACTTTATTGGTGCCATACAGTAGGGTTCAAACTTGCATACAATTTTTCAGATTTACAGGGACTTTAGAATGACACATTTCAGTGTTGATAAAGAAAATGCATCCTTGTAGATGTCAACAATATGGTTAAAATTTCAAGATATTTTTTATGAGATGGCAACATTATTGATTTTGTCAAGGGTTGACATTGTATTTCCAAGTCTATGGTTCAAAAATGTATTCGAATACAAAGATTGTATACTTATTGCTAATTTAAAATAGGAAGAAGAACATTATAAACAAATATTATTTGCATAGGTATATAGTAGGAAATTTAAATCATACTTATATGTGCTGAGTTCGCCTTATTAACGAATAAAGACAGATATTCAATCTTTAATTTATATAATTATAATGTTATTAATTTATCATCATCATCACCAGCTCATTAAACGTCCCCACTGAGGGGCACGAGCCTACCCGTATAGTGTGAATAGACCTTATTTGTCGACGCGGACCCAGTGTGGGTTGGAAGACTTCACGCACAACCTTTGAATCTCTTCGCAGGCGTGCATAGGTTTCCTGACGATATTTTCCTTCACCGTAAGCATCGGATGACATACATATATTTTCGGAAATTCGTAAACACATTGGTGCGTGGCGGGATTCGAACCTCAGCCCTAACGGTAGGAGGGGAACCGTGCACACCATTTAACCACCGACGCTCTATATATTTGATGTTATATTATGTTCTATTTATTTTGTCGTGTATGTTTTGTTTGTGATTTTCCTACTGCATCGGAGGTATAAGTTTCCTCCGAGGCTACTGCTGCATTAGATAAAGAATTTAAGTACAGTAGTAGTCGGGCGCAGTGGATTTCTTGGTTATATTGCGTTTCACATAAAAGTACCTATGCTGTTATGTTGGCATCTCGTCATTGGTATGGTACGATAAGACGGTCCCGTAGGTTTAGTTTATTCAGTTTAATTTTCAACGCTTTTCAAAGTTTTTGGAGCGTGTTATCATTATTCTATGGCAATTCTATGGTGTTATCGAAAGAGTAGTATTGGACATAATATCGTACCAATGACATTAACCAAAGAGTAGTATTATATACGGGACATTAACAGTCATGGCGCCAACATAACTGCATAGGCAGTTTTATTATGTAACCTCGGAGAAACAAGATCCAATAAGATCTTGTTTCTCCGAAGGAATACCTCCGAGTATGAAACGTAGCATTTAGCATAATAAAATAGTCAAACTATTGGTAGGCCCCATAGACGATTAAACCATATTTATTAGTCTGTGGTAGGCTCTCGGATCAAGGGTAAGAGCAAATTATTTTTACTAAAATAATTTGCTCATCTTAGATCGTGACGTCATAGTGTTGTATTATCGTGAAAAAATATATGGAATTACTGGCCATTATGTTGTTTTGACAGATTTATAAAGTATCTGGGGTTACCATGATATCTCATTCCATTTAACAGGTTTAGGTATAATAAGTATCAATGCAAAGTATCATTTTAATAGGTACTGTGCTAAAAGATCGCGGCAAGCTCCTAGTCAGTTGAAACTTATATTCCATAAGTAAATATTTTTTCAAATAATTTTCCATCATAACATAATGCAAATAAGACAAAAAAACATGCTTTTGTATTATTCTGACATGTTACAAGGATAGTGAGTGATACTGTAAGATGTGTGTAATACACAAGTGTGTAGTTTTTCAAACCAGTCTTATTTTACACACTGTGTATAATAAGACTGGTTTGAAAACTTAACATTTCTCATTGATGTTAAGTTTGTTTTGATATGAATAATGCAGGTATTCAATTAAAGTAATTTTGATGAAGAAGATGTTTTATTCTATTTACATAATAATAACAAATGATTTTACTACTTTTCAGAGTTTATGCAGCACCAACAAGACGTTGTTCTCGTACTCTCAAACGCCTTTCACGTTCAAACTCCTTCATGCGAATGACATAACTGAAAAAAAATTAAAGCACAATATTTTAGAGTTAGATTAATGCTGTTATATTTTGACATTTTGATATTCATATTTTTATAAAGTTTTCATTGAGATATTAATTTTTCGCTTTAATTTGCAGTACTAGGGATATTTCGAATACTTATAAAATAATATAATTATTTGAGTGTCGGTAGCTCATTGGTGTGGACTGTTGCCTTCCGATATGGAGGGTGAGGTTTCAAAACCTGCCATGTACCAATGTATTTTCGAATTTATATGTATGTTATCCAATGCTCTTATAATGAAGGAAAGCATTGTGAGGAAACATGCGCACACCTGCAAAGAGATTTAGAGGTTGTGTCTGAAGTGAGCCAATCTATACTGGGCCTGTGTGGACTAAGGCCTATTATACCCTTTATGAATATTTCAAAAGCAATTTATTTTTAGCCTTCAGGTAACTGTTGCTACAATCCATGGCAGAGCCACACAGGGGCAGATGCACCACTGACCTATCAGACTTTGTTGGCCCAAAGGTCATTATACAACCACAAAGGCACTAGATGTCTTGTAGAAATAATAGTAATGCTTTCACAATTGTTTTTGTTTCTCTAAATGAATGCATGGTTGGTAAACACTTTGACATACTCAACTCTATTCTGAAGTTTTAGTCAGACTTTACAGTGCTAAGCAGGGCAATGTATGAGAAAGCTTTTTTTGCATTTCAATGTTTATTGAAATTTTATACTTACTCTTGATGTTCACAGTTCAAATAATTATGCTTTTCATGGGCACACTTGTACATAAGAGGAACATTTTTGTGGCGGCAGACTTGGTAATCAAGTAAAAGATGAGCGCAGTAATCCCTTTTTTCTGGGGGAATTTTGGCAGATATTAAATCTTCCTCACGAGCGATCATTTCTACAACAAATTATTACACATAAAATTTAAACAAAGATAATATAACCTACAATTCATTATGTAACATTTGAATTAAGCGAGTTGCGTCTTCATTTTGGTAATAGTTTGTGAGTTCTAATAGTTTTCTATTTGCTTAATATCTACCTCTTTGTTTCCTTTGATATTGAAAACCAACTTGGGGGTCAAAAGTCGGTTTATCATCCATATTAAGACCTACATCTCTTGCGCCAAAGGATCCCAACACTTGTCCCATTTTTGGAAGGGTTAGCAAAGCACTAAAATAAATTTTGTGTCGCTAGTCACACCTATTCCTTAAGAATGGTTGGTAACTGCCACACCACATTAAAAACTATGTTGTTGATGTTATGTATTTTATTACTTAGTCCATCCAGCGTTCCTATTTCTGTTCTGTAGTCACTGACAGCTGACAGATGTGACAGGTCATAGACAGATCAGGGCTGCCAGTACGGAAAAGTGATTTTACTATTTTACTTTGTCAACAACACTAAAATATATACAAAATCAAAAGTTATTAATATTATCACTTAACGACGACAAACGAATAGATGTATAAAAATAACGGACGGGGTCTTTCTTACATCCAGTGTGTCAAATTGTATGGAAAACACAAAATATTAAGTCATTTGATGGCATCTGTCGGCAAAGCCTTAAATTATGTTATGAACCTTGACCTGTGTTGCAAAAACCATAGTGAAGTGAAGTATAGGAAAACCATGGGTGTTTTTATATCTACTGACATTAACACAGCGCCAAACTAGGCATTTAGCCTGTAATGTGGGTACTAAACAACGGATATACATATTTATATTATTTTGTATTATACAAAGAAAAACCCAGACCAATACAAACAGACATGTTCATGCACACAAATGTTTATACTGCCCGGGGATTGAACCCGAAACTCTTGGTGTAAGAGCCGACTTTCCAACCTCTGACACCATACGGGGCGTTGTTTGATTAGAGTCTGTTTAAATTAGGGACAAGTTTAGAAGAGCCATACTGTACGAGTAGAAAGTTGAATCTGGCTCGTAGATCTAAAAGCTACTGACGGGAAGCGTTGGTTGTAAGGCAACACTTCCCAAACCAGAACCTAACCCTAAAAAACCTAGAAGGTCGCTAAGGCCTCGCTCAGCCTGAAAATATATACATATATAAATAATAACGAGCTTGCCCCCGGAGGTGCCGGAGATTGAACCTGCTGCCAGTCGCGCAGGCTCACGTGACTGATCATAGTGACAGCGTAGGGTGTCTTGGCCTCAGCGGGGAAATAAGATGTTATTCGTAATAACTGTGTTGCTGATGGCGGCAGAATGTTCGACGCAACTTCTATTCTGAATTGGGATATTCCCAACTCAGAAGAGAAGCTGCGTCGAACATTTAAGATGGCGGAGGCCCCAGAATAGGAGGCCGATGCTTGCGCGTAACCTCGGGAGCCTCTTTGAAAAGTGTAGCTCTCGACTCTCTGGTGATTTGATCTTGATCTAATTCGTTGTTGTTTGTACGCCTCAGCAACTGGTGCCTGACTCGATGTACGTTGCACGATGTGTACAAGCTCCTCTTCTCCCAGCGACGGTGATGCAGTCTGAAGGGGGATGTTGTGAAGCTCCTGGTGTAAGAAAGTTAGTTGTTGTTGAACTTTGTGAAAGTGAGTCGATGACTCGTTGAGGAGTTTACTACGAAATGTATGATGTCCGGTTAGTTGTGTATGAAGACCGACACATAAGTAGAATAAAAATAGTAAAAGTGAGTCGCTGACTCGTTCCGTAGTTCGCGTGAAAGTTAAGTAGTAATTAAAGTGAATTGTCAATATGTTACATTTACTCAGGTTATTCCGGCAATAGCTGAAAATCAATGATTCACTTATTGAGTGTACGTTACGGTCGACTGTAAATACGTGAATGATCCATCTTCAGTCTATCTATATTGAGAATAATATATTCAAATTACATTTTTATCAACTTTGGAAGAGTTCTCGCGCAAACTATTCAATTTAGAAAAGTATATATCTGAAACCTCAATATCATTTTCAGGACCTACCTATGGGGAACCCCAAAATTAATTGATATTTTTTCAAGTTTCTTGTCAAAATCTTAGTGGTTCACAGAATACATATACTAAAAAGTTTGAATAGTGTAGGCAGTGCTAATAGTTTCAGAGAAAAAACGGTGTGTTATAAGGACGGAGAGACAGACATGACGAATCTCAAGGGTTCCGTTTTTTGCAATTTGGCTACGGAACCCTAAAAACGGTTATTCTTATATTACAAATAAACACTCATTTCATTTATATGTATAGAAGACACTGGAACGCTTTGCTAGCTTTGTTCTATCATGATTCTGTCATTCTTTATTTTTAATAAATTTATGTCACTGGGTGGGTAGTTTTAGGTTCAATCATTATTTACAATATATTCTCTTTGATGTTCACTAACTCAGACAATGAAGTGAAGGACACAAGTGCACACTATTATAACTATACATAAAGATTTTATGATGGATATCACAAAAAGATTTCTGAATTATAATTTAAATGTTCTAAAAACCATAGGACAAGGGACGTACGGGTATGTATAGATTATCGATAAATATTTAGTGTCATAAGATTATTTATTTATAATGTTTTATCTTAGTTAAACAATAGTATCTATAAAATTTCAGAAATGTTTATTTATGTGAAAATCGTAAAAGTGCTGTTTTAAGTATCGTTAAAGACATAGAAATAAATGGAAAAATTCAAGTGCATAATCAGGTGAGTAAACACTAGCGCACTTTTTTCGTATAATGTAGGTACCTGCCTTGATTGATTACCTAAATTTGAAATTTTCAGGATATTGCTAATGAGGTTAAAATTTTATCTTCAATGAATCACCCAAATATAATAAGATTTTATGAATGCTTTTATGCCGACAATCATGTAATGATAACAATGGAATATGCTACTAGCGGGAATCTAGCGGAATATATGTATCAGCGTTATCCTAAATTAATAAGCCAGCAGGTAAGTCGTACTAAATGGTCACATTTATGAATTCTGTAATAATAAATTAATTGAATGCCGGCGTTTAACGAACGGTCTAGGCGTCCAATTAAAGATGGCTTCGACAGGTACAATATCACTAGTCACATGACCTAGGTTTTCTGAATACTTACCCATAAGCTAAAAGAAAAATTATTAACTGTGTACCTATGTATATAAACAGAACAATCATCTGTCATCAATCATCAACTCGTCCTGGATGAAATCCTGGCGTATTTGCCCGAATATTAAAAGTAGGTAGGTAGGTACTGCCCTCTATTTGATGCTTCCGACCTATTTGAGACAGGCACATCCGTTTCCCGCAGATTCTTATTATTTATGTATTCTTTGATTGATGGCGTATTGTCGTAGCCAATGCCGCAATGGCACCAATGTATACATCATCATCATTATGATCAGTGTTCAGCTCATTGGAGGGGCCAACTGAGGGGCACGAGCCTACCCGTAGTAAATATTGGTTGTAGATATTATTGATATAACCATTTTTTTCTTCAAGCTTTATGTACCGTATATTTGTATTCATATAATTTTGCCCATCTGTCTGTTTGTTCAGGGTAATCTATGAAACGGCGGGACTGATATAATAAGGAAAATCATATTATACTTATATTTTATTAAAATAAAGTATTGTACCATGCGGTGCGCAGCTCACAACGCCCCTCAAGATTCGCGCTACGTTTTTACTCCGGGAGAATATTTATTGTTAATGTGCTAATTAAATTATGAGACATTTTTAATTTTCAGGAAATACTTTTTTACTTTTGCCAAGTATTGCTTGGAGTTAATTATATCCACAGTTTGAATATAATTCATAGAGATTTAAAAGCAGAAAATATACTGTTAACTGGGAAAAACGGTTTAGTCGTAAAAATTGGAGATTTTGGTATTTCAAAAATGTTAGCCAGGTAGTATCAAAAAAGAATTTTGAAATAAAATAATGTTTTAATTTTAATTACACTTTTTTAGATTTTGTTTATTTCTTTCAGTGCGAAGAAAACTTCTACTGTAATAGGAACTCCTTACTACTTGGCTCCTGAATTATGTGAAGGAAAGCCATATGATTCCAAAAGTGATATTTGGGCTTTGGGTTGCTTATTATACGAAATGTGTACGCATCAACGGGCTTTTGAATCAGAGGTATGAATTTTAAAAGAACATGTCTTAGCCACTAGAAAACGAACTTCCAGAAGCGGGTCAGATGACGCCACCGCTTTATTCGCTATTTAGCAGGTTGCACCAAGTGGAATCAAGGATTGCTTGGAGTCCGTATCCTGGACAATACAGCTAATTCACTATTATGCACGTAAATAATACGCAAAGTCATGCTATTGCTATGTCCTAACTCAAAACGGACTTTATATTTTAGGATATCGTTTGTTGATATGTTAACAACATATCAACAAACGATATCCTAAAATCGGATATCGGATATCTAATTGTAGATATCTGACTCCAATTTGAGGTAGATTGCTTGCTTAGGTGTTTCCAATGAAAGTCACGGTGAGTGTAGAAGTACAATAATATTGAAGTTTTATCTGACGTGCTATTAGTGGTCCGCGGCTGCGGAGCGGCGAGCGATGACTAATGTACTGCAGCTACAGAACTCCCCTCAAGCGAAGCGTACAGGCAGGCGAACTCTTCTCCCGGATGCGTTCTCCTGTCTGTGGCTTCAGCGTCTTGAATTCTTAATGGAGATGGTGTAGCTGGCGGTTGTGCATCGTAGGCGTATTGATTGTCCATATGTAAGTTGCGCGGCGCAAGTGGTTTGTGTCGGTGCGGATCGCCGCGCGTTCGCTTTTGTGAGTGGTCCTACAATGTCGATATGTACGTGATCGAACCGTTCGTAAGCGGCGAATGATAAAGTATTGGCTTGTGTATGACGATGAATTTTAGCACGTTGACATGTTGGAATGCAGGTCTTCGTCCAGTTGCCGACATCGGTATTTATAGATGGCAAAAAGTATCGTTGTTGCATGAGTTTGCGCATAGTCCGAATGCCGGGATGGCTGACTTTGTGCACGGTGTCAAATGCCGTACGGCGAAAGTCAGTAGGTAAGTATGGACGAATGTTTGCAGTTGAAGTCTCGCAGTAAATGTTGTTATTTTCATTTAAATTTTCTTAACTTCAATGTTCGGTTGTTGCAGTAATGTTGGTAGTTCGGTATCATCCTGTGGTTTCGCTGCTAGCTTCGTAGTCGATTTGCGTGGAAAATCTAATGTTTCAATGCGTGAGAGTGCGTCGGCGACTGTGTTGTCCTTTCCGCTGACGTGTCGAATATCAGTTGTAAATTCTGCTATGAATAATAATTGTCTTGAGCGGCGTGGGGTTTCGCTATCCGGATATTGTTTAGTTACGAGTATGTTAATGGCTTGTGGTCGGTAAACATTATGAGTTCACGTCTTCAAAACATGTTTCTGAATGTTTCATAGACATGTAGATGGATAGTAATTTTTTTTCTTTATTATATTTAAGGAGGGTTTTTTCTATGCATAGAAAATGCCACCCTCATAGATATAAACAATCTTACATACACACTTTTTACGTAGTTAAGAGGTCCTACGACTTAAACAAATGTTTACAATTGTGTATAATATTTTGGCTGTCGTTGACGTTGGTATAGCCAGTATACTGTTACATAAGCCAAGCTCACCGTCAAACCTCACACTCGACAAAAACCGGCTTCTCTCAGCCTCTAATGGATAGTAATTCCTTGTCGTAGGTACTGTACTTGTACTTTTGCTGTGTTATTGAGAATTTCTTTGAGTAGTAACCAAGTGGTTGCCATGTTTTTTTTACACGTTGTTGAAGTACGGCGCCTGCACAATTGTTCGATGCATCGCAGAATAGGGCGATCGGAACGGAGCTATGCGGATAGGCTAGAAATGCGGCGTTTTGTAAACATTGTTTTGATTTTTCAAAGGCGTTGATCGCTTCAGGTGTCCATTGTATTTCGGTCTTATCTCGCTTCTTAGAATCATGTAGGTAATTATTTAATGGAGCTTGAAGTAAGGCGGCGTTTGGTATGTGTTCTCGGTAATAGTTTATCATACAGAGGGATGTTCTTAGTTGTTGAATTGTTTTAGGTCTTGATAGCTTGATATTGATTCGACCTTGTCTTGAGGAGGTATGATGCCGGATGATGAAAGAAAGAAAGAAAAAAATCTTTATTCAAATAATCTGTTACAGATACTTTTGAATCGTCAATTGTTATTATTATCATATTTTTTGTGACTCTACCACCGGTTCGGAATAAGTAGGATCTTCGAGAAGAGCCGGCAAGAAACTCGAGTTACTCTTTTAATCTTTTTATATCAGTGGTTACAGTTTTGTCTGATGAGACTTGGTAGCCTAAGAATTTCACTGTGCTCTTGCCGAAATTACATTTTGACGGATTGATGGTAATGCCGGCTTCATCGAGTTGTTGTAGCACGGCGTGTAGATGTTCTCGGTGCTGTTCTTCAGACTCTGATACGATTAACAGATCATCCACGAAAGGGAAAACGTCCAGACCTCGGAGTACTTCATAGATGAATCGTTGGAAGGTCTGGCCAGAATTCTTTAGTCCCGGGCACATACGTGGAAACTCGAACAGAACAGTATGAAGGGTGTGATGATAGCAGTCTTCTCAATATCGGTCTCTTTGTTGGGTATCTGTTTGTATGCTCTATTTAAATCGATTGTTGAGAAGATGGTCTTGCCGGCGAGCTGGTATGTGAAGTCCTTGATGCGCGGTATCGGATAGCGATCTGGTCTGGTGATTGCGTTTAGACGACGGTAGTCTCCGCAAACTCTCCATTTTTCTTGGGCACGACGTGAAGTGGGCTGGACCATGGGCTTTTGCTTGGTCTGCATAGGCCTTGTTCCATCATGGATTCAAATTCTTTCTGAACTTGCTTATAGCGATGTGGTGGTATAGGTCGTGCGCGGCAATGTAGTGGTGGACCGATTGTCTCGATGTAGTGTTCTACTCGGTTTCGGCGTGAGCTTCATTGATGTGAGACGTGTGATACCAGGAAACTTGCTTAGGATGTCATGGTATGATTGCTGAATATCGATGCTGTATGGTAGGCATTGTAGTGTGTTATGTATGTAGGTATGCAAATATTAATGTCAGCGTACCTCATATGTGTCTACCGGCCGCTGGCCGGCTTGTCTCGCAATACAGTGCTACAGTAAACACGTGTTTCATTTCGCTCCTCCGTCAGAACATATCATTGGCGACGAGGATGGGATATTTACATTTAGTTCAGATAACCACTGTCTTCCTAACAATGACGTGATGCCCCCATCAATAACATACAAATCTAAACGTTTTATGCTATTTGCATATTCTACCTTAGGTTTGATTATACCCACAGGCTTTATTTTACTACCATCATAAAATCGTAACGTTACTGAGCAGGATAGTAAGGGTAGTTTTTTAAAATATTCCATGTATGTATTTTTACTAATACAAGACAGAGCGCTCCCTGTGTCCACCTCCATTAAAAGTTCCTTACCCTCTACACGCATATTAACTTACCGATGGATACTTCCTTAACGACATTTGGTATACTGCCTCTTCCTCCTCCGATGAACCCTCTTCCCCACGGTGACCGTCCACCTTCGGTTCTACGTAGTACTTGGAGAGGTGTTATGTATGTAGGTATGCAAATATTAATGTCAGCGTACCTCATATGTCTACCGGCGCTGGCCGGCTTGTCTCGCAATATAGTGCTACAGTAAACACGTGTTTACATACACATACATAACATAGTGTAGCAACGTGGAGCGTGGATTGACAGCTTGGTGATGTTGTCGATGAGGCGTTTGTGCTTCCTGTTCACCAGGAGTTCATGGTGACACAGGAAATCTGCTCCGATAATGGGCTTGCTGACGTCGGCGATAATGAATTTCCTCTTGAACGGTCTTCGCAGGCTGATATTCAGTTCGAGTGTTTGTTCGCCGTAAGTGTTTATCTTCGTGTTGTTCGCAGCATATAGGTTGAATGACAGTGGCTTCTTGGTTGACCCTTTCTTTCGTGGGATGACTGACACGTTGGCACCAGTGTCAATGAGAAACGTGAGTCTAGATACCTTGTCGGTCACGAAAAGACGGTATGATTGGCTTGGACGTCGGAACCCGCCGCATCTAACGTTCTGTCTAGTTTAACGACAACGGTTCTTCAATGTTGGCTGGCTTATTTGTAGTCTGTTGAAGGAACAAGGAGGCTGACATTTCCTCGCGTGCTGTCCAAATCTTTGGTGGTAGTAACAGGCACGTGGCTGCTCGTGGCGTGATGTAGGCGAACGAGATGGCGAACGTGAGTTATAGGTAGGCACGCTGCGTTCGACGGCTGAATGGCACATGGTTCCGTCGGTATGGTGGGCGGGAACGAAGAGTGGCAACTTCTAATGATAGCTTGCGTACTTCTTTGATGATAAAATTTGTATCTTGCGTTAGAAGTGATGTGGACGGTGATGGATGCGCATTTGTGGTGATATTGCGTTGACCTCTTGCGTTTGCTCAAGCATTTTGTCGGCAAGTAGTGCGAGTTCGTCAAGTGCGGCAGTCTTGCTGATGGTGTCGCTGGGAGATGGTTCATCCACATGAGTCGAAGTGTGGATTCTGGAACTTTTTCTCGTGCGAGGTCTCGCATGCGGCGTAATAGTTGCGTTGGCTTTTGGTCGCCGAGTTCCATATCTGATAACAGCTTCTGGAACTGCCTGCCTTCGGATTCCTCGTATACGGAGATAAGCCGGTTTTTGAGGGTGGTTAGTAGTTTTCGGCTGGTGGGTTGTATAACAGGTCACTAATTTGCTCGATATCTTGCTTGTCAAGTTGTGCCAGCTGGGTCTGCCCCTTCTTTAGATCGTGCGTAGCGGCTTCGAAAGTGATGAACCATAAGCGTGGTCTGTCGCGCCAAAAGGTTGTACGCGCATTGATAGCGCAATACCTGATACTTCTGTGGCTGTGGCGGTGGCATTTGCTGGAGCAGGCGAGCTGGTGTTCAAGTCTGTTGGGCTGGTCGATTCCCATCTTGAATTATGATTTTGTTGTACAGAAATAAGATTGGTTGCAGGTTGCTTCTTGTTCAGTCGGTGGTCACCAATTTAGGATATCGTTGTTGATATGTTGTTATCCTAATTGTAGATATCTGACTCCAATTTGAGGTAGTTTGCTTGCTTAGGTGTTTCCAATGAAAGTCACGGTGAGTGTAGAATAACAGTATAGAAGTATATTAGAAGTACAATAATATTGAAGTTTTATCTGACGTGCTATTTAGTGGTCCGCGGCTGCGGAGCGGCGAGCGATGACTGATGTACTGCAGCTACAATTTCTTTGGTATTGCAATGCCCATAGGTTGATTCATTTACACCATTTGCTTCTGTAAGGTAAATTAAGTTTCATTAAGGGCGGGTGAGACATGGATCCAGATTTCCTAGTCTAGGACACTTTTTCAAGCGTTCTTATGAGGGCCCAAGTTTTGATGAATTTTAATATAATTTTGAACTCATTTTCCAGTCTGATTTCGTTTTGCTAGTTTATGAATAAGGTGTATACGTATGTTGCCGGACAGTTTGGCTCGGATGGACTTTTTGTTGTTGGTATTCAAAGCTTCACGGAAAAAGTCGCGAGCGCAAGTGCTGTCACAACCACCTTCTTTGTTTTAGTTTATGTATCATATGTCAATCTAGGTATAATTTACATTAATTTATTTCTTCTAACAGTATCCATAATAACAAAAACTCTGCTTTCTGCCAAACTGTGCAACTGTAGCTCTCGTGGGCATTAATTATTATTCATTCATTCATCATCAGCTCATTAAACGTCCCCACCGAGGGCACGAGCCTACCCGTATAGGGTGTTTAGGCTTAGTCGTCCACGCGGGCCAGTGCGGGTTGGACGACTTCTCGCACAACCTTTGAATTTCTTCGCAGGCGTGCATGAAGGTTTCCTCACGATCTTTTCCTTCACCGGATAACGTACATATATTTTCAAAAATTTGAAAATACATTGGTACGTGTCGGGATTTGAACCTCAGCCCTTCCGGTAGGAAGGCGACAGTCCACACCATTGAGCCACCGACGCTCTATTATTATTAATAAGCATTAATTGTAGCTTAGTTTAGTATTAAGGTTAAGCTAAATAATTTGTAGCTTAACCTTAAAATAAACTAAGTTACAATGTATAATTTATTCATTTACACAAAGTACACATATATGTATATATATACACACATACACAAACGTATATACAAATATTCTTCAATACAATACACTAAGCAGTGTTTCTAGAAATCCTGAAATATTGTTCTTTTGCTTAAGGACACTTAATATATTATTTTTCAGTCGCTCGTCGGCCTTGTTAAGGCTATAACAAATGGAAGCGTGAAACCAGTTGACTTGGACATTTACGAAAGAGGGATGCAGGACTTGATAGATTCAATGTTATCAATACTCCCAGACAAACGGCCATCGGTTAAAGAAATAATGGGTAGAGTGATTGTATTGCCATTTATATACAGTGTTTTTCTGGATGCTGGTAATGACGATTTGTTGTTGATAAAAGCCGAGAAAGAATTTTAAAGGTGTTAGTTTACTGTATTAAAATATAAATCTTGACATTTTCAATAATTACTAAAATAAAAGAATAATTTGCGTAAGAAAATTGTTTTATTGAAGGAATCGGGTTTCTTGAAGATCACCGGTAGTTGTTGCTGTAAAATATGGATATTATTTAACATTTTCACTCACAGTTAACAAGACAATAAATGTTTGAGTGTTATCACTTTGACAGGTGTTTACTGCCAGCATTTTTTTAGATAACATTTTATAGACCAACTATTATATTGATGTTGTATCTGTCTTTTTCATAGTTTAAATTTGGTAGTATCCATTTCATATTGCATAATATACTGAAATGTAGTAGACTCTGGTCTTATCAGCTTAACTCTAGATAAAACTATAACTTTATTTATTATTATTTAAAAATGACACAAGTAGTATCTATTCTGGCAGCAAAAATATCCACACTAAAACCTTTTCACTGCCCATTTGTTTGATCTGTCTCCATTTCTTCATCTTCTTCCACTGTAAAAGGAAAACAAAACATGTTAATGGTATAATAAAATGACGATTATATCAGTCGTAAGCACCGCAAAACAAAGTTCAGACAAAGTAAATTTTTTTTAGAACCATGGCTTCGCATTAAACAGTTGCCATCACATAAACAAAAATTATTGGGTGGTGTATATTATATGCATGGTCTGTGTAGTTTAGATTGCAGTTTAGAATGAAAGTCGGTTCTATGCTTCAAGGGCCGCCCTACAGCAAAAGACCATATACCAAAATATGCAACAAAGGCCTCCCCAAATGATTTCCATGCGGACTGAACCCTTGCAGTTGAAATCCTTCTGCTACTGCCACCTTAACCAGTCATTCATCTGGTTGGGGGTCGGCCTACGCTTTTTTTTTTTCGTTACGCAGACGCCACTCGAGAACCTTTTCGCCCCATCAGCCATCGGTCCTATTTGGTTTATTAAAAGAAATTTCTTACATTGTCCATTCGATTGCGATGGTGGTTGGAGTGGTTTCTGACCAGGTATCTGGCCTGACTGCAACATCCTAGTCAGCCTTTCAACCTCTTGCAGCGATGATGCGTTTTTGATTGCCTCCCTAATTTTGTGAATTTCTTGTGGAGTGAGGTCTGGAAACAATGTGAATAATATACATCATGTATTGCTGTAACTTTGCTTACAGAATCACTTTGATTTTTAAACAAAACATTATAATAGTGCAAAATTGTGGTATTTTTTAATAAAATAATAATTTAGAAACATCAGTCAGTAGCAGCAATGTTTGTTAAATATTTTTTGAACCATAATTTTAGTTGTTGTCAGAATATTTAACAATAAAGGCTAGTCAAATATGAAGCAACCATTATATCTTTCAAAGTTTTTTTTTATATTATAAGTGTACAGGACGGTCTGGACGCTCAACTGATGGTAAGTGATATGCCGGACTATGACAGCGGCATTAAAGGAGACCAACAACTGATAGACAGTTATTATCCTCCATCGATGCCGCACTGCGTCGTCACCCGAGACAACAGATGTTAGGTCTCTTATACCCGGTAATTTTTCCCAAGATTCAGCTTCCTAATTCTCATGAATTCATCACTTATAAAATAAACATATTGGTTTCTAGATTGATTAATGTATCAATAATTATTCTTAATCTCAAATATCCAAGGGATTGGCAGTAATTATTACTATTAACACATTGGCTGATATGTCAGTCACTGGTGACAATATTTTTATTGTGTTTGGTTTGATGGCAGTCAAAGGTCAGTTTAAATAAGAATGTTTAAGTATGCATAGCAAAAACTGTTGTGTCTCATACCTCACATGGAACAAAATTCTAATTTGAACTCTTAAATTTAATACTATATGATACTAAAAGAAAAGGAAATTTAATCTACTTACTGGTGAGTTTCGGATCAGGCATGTTGCCACCAGGTACAAAGGTCTTAGCTTTACGTGAAATCTCCTTTTGCATCTCTTTACCCTTTTTGCTCTTAAACAATGCATTTGCTTCTTCTCTTTCTTTCTGCTTGATTTTTCTAAAGTCCAATAATCTTAGTTCTGGTAACTTAAAAGCTACATAAGCTCTAAAACAAAATTCCTTGTATTAAATTTTATCTGCCAGTGAAAACCTGCCTATGATACACAATACCAATCAGAATGAGCCACTGGTAATATGCCAACAACCATATTATAAAATTTAGGATAAAACTGTTTGTATCAAAAAAGTGTAGAGATAAAATCCTTATAATTATCTTTCAATTATAATAATGCCCTATTGTGTAAGGTTGTTGCCATACTGAGTTAATAAATCTGCAATGCAATATATCCAACTGCAGGAAACAAGGCTACACAGAAATTACGTGGAGCAACTCATCCCAGTCAGACTCAATTTGGGTTGGTGCACCATCATAATCTACATTTTCATGCACACATGTTTATTCAGCATGGAGATCCACAAATCAGGGTGTATTTACTGACTTTTCATCCATTAAAATACCACATTGGTTATGATTAGTAAATCTTAGGAGATCTTGTATCTATAATTACATATCATTCTTTTGACAACCCATTTGGTGTTGCAGTTGAGAGGTCGACTGCAACACCAAGGGTTCCGGGTTCAATCCCCGGGCAGTACCAACATTTGTGTGCATGAACATGTCTGTTTGTAATGGTCTGGGTGTTTTCTATGTATAATATGATGTATTTACAAAAAAAAAAATGTATATAAGTATGTTTATCCATTGTTTAGTACCCATAATACAGGCTTCACACTTAACTTGGGGCTAGATGGCGCTGTGTGAAGTCAGTGGATTATTTATATCAGTGATATTTCGATTATACACAATGCTATGGTGTCCGGTTTATTGGATGTTTGCTTCAAGGTAAGAGTAAATAGGCTGTTTTATAGACAGGCATGATCCATCTTAGGCCACATAGTCACATACCATCAGCTGAGACGGTGGTATGCCTTGAAATGCCTGTCAAAAGATGATAAAAATCTATAAAATACCTGTAATGTTGCTTATTAGAGACTGGATTATGCATCAATGATAATGTTTTCAACTTAGGGATTGTGGCCAGTGGGTCCAAGTCACCAAGCTCAGTGAGATTGTTATTAGTTAGTACAAGTCTCTAAATTTGGTAAATATTGTTCTATATTTTCCCAATTCTCCTGCAAAAGATAATATCTATTTATTCAATAGTAAGGATGCATAATTAATAGATGAAATTTAGTTTTATAATGTAAAAAGTCAGATGTGGGATCACTTACACACCAATAGACACACATTTTATCTAAAAACAGGTCTGAACATCTGTCAAATAGATGTTAAATCTGTATGAATAATAACTTTTCATATCTTCCAGTAGCTTAAAAAACTGTTATAGCAAGATTCAGTTATGCAGACAATTTTTTAAACAGTCTAATTGACAAGGCTATTAACTTGTAATCTGAGTACTATATTAGGATAATCCACTATACACTGGACCCCCATGGTGAGTTTTACAACTCAATCTCCTCACAACCATGTGTGATTAAACTAACTATAATGCACAATTACACTCAAGTGTTCAATTCAATTCAACACACTTTTAACAATGCATTAAGGTTAATATTTTTATATATAATTTTATGTCATAAATATAACATGGGTGTAAACTTACAAGGCACAATAAATAAGGTCAAACTGTACTATATGGGCTGCACATATATGGGGGAATTTTTAGGATGGGTGGTTAAGGACCCCCCCTGCCAATCCCCCTCCTGCGGGAACCTCTAGTTTTCAAGATCCTCCTATCTGTGTCGGGGTGCCTCAAATTAGTTTTTATCGCCCGTGATTCAACCTATGTAGGTCCTAAGGTCTTACCTAACCTAAGCAACTGTTAACTTCATCTACACCTTTCTTGGATTGAAGCGAGGGGGCCACCATTAATCATAGTAATTTCATGCAATTGGAAAACATTACAAGTATAACGAAAGGCAGAATAGCCTCGCGTGCCATGTCAGACCCAAAAGAAAAAAACATATTATTTTTGGATTTTTATTCATTACTATCTCGAAAACTAAAAATCTCCTTACCTTAAAATTTTACACAATTATACCTTATAGTGAGGTCCTTCAACCATAAGAATATCAACACCCAACTCTGTGGCCCACATAGTACAGTTTAGTCCTGCTCTCTCCAGTAGGATATTATAGGCCGGCTAATAGAAAAATGTATTAAATACTTACACTATCCTGTTGTTGTTAATCAACAAACATTTTAATCTCTTTAACAGAGGAAATCCATCTAGCTTCCGAATATCATTGTCTGACAAGTCTATTGTATCAAACTGATCTAATGTTGCACCCATGTTTTCAATTTGGGGTATCTTATAACCTGAAAAATGTTAAACACTAGTTTCAAAAAATTTGCATTAATAGATAACACTTTCACAGTTGAGCCAAGGGTATGTGCATTTGCATTGCACGGTGTAAATATTAGTAAATCTATAGGTACCTAAATATAACGCGTCACGAAAGATTCAATAAATAAGAAAGACAGCTTATCATTACTTAAAATTTAAACATAATAAGTTATCATAACTCTCAAATCCAATTCCGGTCGCGACATGGATTCATATACTGCATAGAATTCTGTATTAACTCGGTTGTAAGCTTAACCATGGTTGTTTAATATTTGTTATATTTTTCAAGTGAGTTATTTTATCTGAATCACTGAAAAGTTTAGCAAGACTTGGTGGTTTTACAAATTTTAAGACTGTGACATTTGTTTGACAACTAAAGCAAAGCAGGTAGGAACACACGCAACTCACGCAACAACAACGCAACAACCGCCGAGAAGCCGACAAAAGTCATAGACAACGACATGATTTTATATAGCAAATGAAATAAGAGTGAACAGCCAATGCTGAAACATGTTTCAGCATTGGCTATATTTGTGGTTGTATTTCTATAAGTAAGATTTTGACTGGCTGTATTTCTATAAGAAAGATTTTGACGGTTTGGAAATTGTTTGTATTACAAATAATTCTTAGGTAGCATACTATTACCAAATCCAGATTCAACTATGGAACAGGAGGACTCCCACATTCAAAAAGCTTGCATCGATATAATACACAAATCTCATGATCATATGCAGCGAGGTAACGCGTAACACCTAGAGCGTTTCAGACTCACTCTGACTTTTGCCAATCGTATCGGTTCACCGGTCCATTGGTTACACAGAAAAAATACCGATAAAGTGGATTTGCACCCGCGCAACCGTTTATCCACTATAATTATATTCACGCGCACATGAGCCTCGCAACTTCTTCCTGGAATCAAAAAAATGCCCTGCAGCGATGGGATGAAGGTCCACCACCTTCTGGCTGAGGTATCGATGTCCGAGGCTTTAGCTTACACCCTCCAAGTAGGCGGTCAGGAGAGTGTGGTCGCTCCTAGTGTTGGTTGAGACGGGACTATGGGTTCGGCAGCACGACTAGTGACAAAACAGCCCTATTTAGGATCGCTCTGCTTTCCCTTGTATAGGGTAGGAGCCTAGAAAAGGTGGCCCAAACAATGTCCGTCTAAACCTCATCTAGGTGCTAGGCCGCGAGCACCTGGACATCGACAAATGCGGTCAAAACTTACAAAGAAATGAAAGGATAAATACAAAACGACTCTGTATCGCCACCTGGAACGTAAGAACTTTACTGGACAATGGTCACAATCTTTGCCCGAAGAGGAAAACTGCTCTCATAGCAAGCTAGTTAGCTCGTTTTAAAATAGGTATAGCCGCAATTTCGGTGAACTCTGTGAACCACTTGGCGGATATACGTATTATTGGAGCGGTTGTCTACACAGTGAAAAAGCGGGAAATGGTGTAGGCTTTGCTTTACCCAACGGATTGGTAAGTGATCTGAGTGAGTGAGCTGCCTAAGGGCATCAATGATCGCTTCATGACTTTGCGCCTCCGATCACGCATAACAAATACACACACAAATACGATACGCATACAAATAAGGGCTTATGCACCAACCCTACCATCACCAGACCAAGATAAGGTAATTTTCTACCAATAGCTACGCAAAACCCTTGAAAGTGTACCAAAACACGATAACGTCATTCTGTTGGGGACACGCTTGAGTTGGTGCTGAGCACAATTTATGGAACGGAGTCCTTGGCAATATATCAACTCCCTTAAGGAACTGCCATTCTGCGCACACACTCCACCGACTTACGAGGATTCATGATATCAGTAAGCTGTCTAAAGAATTCAAGACGCCCGGAGTGAATCAGCTTCCCGCTGAAGTTTTTACATATGCCGGTGGTAGCATACAAGGCAAACTGCATACATTTGTTCTGAAGGTATGGAACAGTGAAGACGAACCACAGGCCTGGAGAGATGCTAAGATTGAAGATAAAATGAAAATGCTAAGATACAAATCCATGTTTTATAGTTCAACATTACTTTGTTATTATGGCTTTACGAGACTTGTTTCTAAACTCACATGTTGATGGCATATTCTGTTTAGCCAAATGTAAAAAAAAAACAACTTCTAATTGTTTTTCACACATTTATTTCACATTTCTATGAGCCTGGTTTTTGTTGAGATGATATTGGCGATTAGTCGTCATCAGATTTATATTAGCATACAAGGTGGCCAAAAACATCTGAACAGTTTCAAATCTCAACAAGTTCTATACAGGCAATGTTACCATTAACATATAAACAACAATCGTTTTATTAATATCTGAGCCAATGCTTGTCAATAACATATATACACGCAACTTTTAAATAATATCGGAACACTCATTATGTGAAAGTGATATCAAGAAAACATGTAAGTTATTTAAGATTGTTTCAGAGAACGAAACTTTTGCTAAAAATTTCGGCCAAGTGCAAATCGGACTCGCCTTTCAGGGTTCCGTAGCAGCAATTAACATAAAAATATTGACTTAGGCACCTACTACAGATTTAATATTAGAAAGAAAGTGGTTCGCCGTTTATGCGTATAAAAAAGCTACTGAGTAGAAAATGTTCAGACCAATTCTCGAAAAATTTGCATTTACTCGGGTAATGTGCATTATATATTATGACGTTATGAGTGTCCACTGCTGAACGAAGGCCTATCGAAGATGATCCTTAGTAAGCGACGTTTCACTTCCGTATTTCATAACTGGCAACAAGTCTTTCGTCTTGAGACGCTGAGGTATTTTGGATGAAAAGATGGGAGATCTTAACTTCCCGAACGCTGCCCAGCCTAATTGGATTCGACGAGAAACCTCCTTCTCGAACTTGGACCTACCCATTTGGATGACTTGTCCCAGGTACACATATTCGTCTACAGCTTCTATGAGTGCTTAGATATTATTGAAAAGTGGAGTGTATAGATGTAATTGAAAAGCGATTGTTGTTCAGATGTTAATGGTAACTTTTACTGTAAAGAACTTCTTGACATTTTAAACTGTTAACTATTTGGTCACCTTGTCTGCTAATATGTATCTGAGGACGACTGTACAAGACACGGAAGTGCTTGTCAATCTTGTCATGTATGGACGACTGTGGCGGTTAAGAGGTTAAGACGTCAGGATACCTAGTGGATGTGTTGAAAATAATAAAACATCTTTACAGTTTTCTCCCATATCTTTTTATTCTAAATACATTAATATTCTTTAATTCAACTCAAATATTCATTTAAACTATTACAAGCTATTTTTTATTTTAAACATAAATTATAAGTAATGCAAATGACCAGCATTGCACACTTCAACTCGGTTTTAATTTAACTAGGTATTATCCAATCTTAGCGATAGTTCTCCATACTGACAAAACATATAGGTACACAACATTGAAACCACTTTGGCAAAAATAACTTGATAATTTAATTAAGTAAGTAATTCTAAATACGTCTATTGATAATGACATGCCATGCTCAAGTCATAAGAGTAAAATTCATTTGTCTGTCGATCTTAATCTACGAGAACCAATCAATATCCATTGTGTCCAAACTTGACATGTCACACTGTATATATCGGTTTTTAAATATTATAATATATAATTAATTAATTAGGTCTGTACATCTATTGAATGATGCTGACGACGCACATAACAATAATATGTATTCTAATTATACAACTGTTAGGTTTCATTACAGATTAGACATTGCCGGGCAGGTCGGCACTCGCCGGTGAGTACATGCAGTGATCACACGTGAATATTATTACGAAGATTGGTACTGTTATACACAGATCTACTGTAATACGAACATTATAACACAATTTCGTTACAAATACATTAGAAAACAAACGATTCTAAGCGTAATGTCTATTATAACACACAAGTAGATAAGCGTTTTATTTATTTTTTGTCTAAATTCCTAATCTATGCATTCCAAAAATCAGACAATTTGAAGACATCACGGCGAATCTGCGTATTTTCACATTATTTTTGTTCGCCGAATAAATCTTAAATTACCTACGAAAATAATGTACATTGGACCTTCATTCTTGACTCCGATGAACGCTAAAATGATTGACTTAGAGAATACTCACAAATAATACTCATACTAGATGATACAATGATAACAAAATTGTATTCAACAAAAACAATGGCTTTTCAGGAATTAAAACAATTACGTTATGAAATAAAAACGAATATCTTTTGAGTACATGAAACATTATAGAGACCAGCTCATAAGTAACAAAATCGTTAATTAAACGACGGATACAATGAAATGCAAATATATTACAGGTAATCAATGGTTTCACCTTGTTTAAAATGTTGACTAAATAATAAATGAAGAGTCATTTGACTCGTGGCTTACTAAATGATAAATGGTAAGGAATACTGGGTCGATGAAGATCAGATCTGCGGTTTTGAATATGTTATTCCTCAGAAATTATGTAATTATTACGAGATGAGAACTAACACATGATTACGTAACATTATACAACGGATTTTGTGCGAAGAATGAGTGCTTCGGAAACTTCCTACTTAGTTTAGTATGTACTATTGCAAGACCCGGCCCGCGCGCTGCATCTTAGCACTCACGAAAATATTCCAAACTAAAACGAACTAGTACGAGAGAAAACTTAGTTGCAAACCACTCGATTGTTAGTGCTTAACAATTTAATCAAACACTTCAAGCCGTTAGTTGCACAAAATTCTTAAGATTCATGACTAATTTTTTATTTATATTTGGATACAAGAGAACTAGAATACAATATGCAATTTACAAAAATAATACACTATTCTAAAGAGAAAAGTAAAGGGATCGCCAGCGATCCTCCATAAGAAATGAGGTGCTAATAGGATTATCAAACCAAGTAAAGCTATCTAACAGGATGAACGTGGTGACGTGTCTTTCCACAGTAAGAGGCTGGCCGAATATTATATATTCAGAAAAAAGACACAACAACTCCGAAAGGCAATTTTTAAAATTTACCTTAAAATAGATTTATATTTAGGATACCTATCATGTTAATATATTTTGGTGAATAACATCATTATCGCAAACCCGTATTAAATATGAGAAACGTGGATGATATGACAATATAAATTACCCTTTCATACCAATTAATAAGCGTTTTCAATGTCCTTATTTAGTCGACCCGGTACATTCGGCGTCGACGACTAAAACTACTTATACGACTTTTAATTTTAACCGAACACTAACTACTTACAGGGATATCGAACGTTTCTGTGAACATAAGAACCGCATCAATCTTTGGTTAGACAAACGAAACAATAGTAAAAACACTAGACAATCGAACGTTACACAGTCATTGGAGGGACATTATATTTAGTCATTAGGTAACTCTAAACAACATTGCATAATAATCACATATAAATAATCATAATCGAAATGGTACGATACACCCGCGATCGTTTATTTCGAGTTTAAGCGTCAACAAGTGTTATTATTATCCAACAAGTCCTCGCGGCCGGTCGCGCGGCGCGCTCACTGCCAGAGCCTCCACCACACCTGCATCTTTTTCGGAGAGTTTCTTACAGATTCCCAGTAGTTTCCGTCACATCCCGCCATCGCCTTCACCCTCGCATTCTTCTGAGCCTTCACCCTCCTCAAGTGGTTACCTACAACAATTCAAAACATTGAAATATTACTATTTGCAAAGCTCAATTGCTTTTGTGTTGCAATAAAAAACATATTTTTGCATATAGGAAGATGCTTTACGCGTATTTGCCTATGGTGATTTTATTAGATGCTTCGAAAGCTTTGATATGTTAAGATAAACTAATAAATTTTAAAGAAAAATAAATGATTTAGATAAACAATGACTCATATTATATATCTTTGGCTTTATTATCAGCTCTGAGAAAGTGATTGCAAGTATGTCACACATCTTAATGTACTTTGTACCCAAGCTATTGTGAAAAATTCGTTCTTTACATCTTTTATCTAGCTCCACTTGAACGGTCACATGACCTGTCAATCAGATTAGATCTCGTGGTCTAAGAATAAAGTCATTGATAGCGTAAAGAAAATAAATGTAAACAATATATCATAAAGAAGATAAGAAGTCAATCAATAACTTACTTGGAAGCGTATTTGTTCGGGACGGTCATCGTCTGTAGCTGAATGCGATGTCTGAATGGCGCTGGCGGCGGCGACGGAGGGATCATGCTCTGATAATAGTCCCGATTCTCTTCCAAAGTATCCAATATATCTTGAGCATCAGGATGGACCAAATCAGCCCACGTTTCCCAAAGTGGATGCACGATATAATCGATGAAACCAACTTGAGATTTCTCTATAGTTGCATTGTGCCTGTCGCACATTGGACTAATATCCATGCCCTGTTCTCTTTCACGGTCGCCTTGTTGGAAAAATTCTTCCATAAGTAACGCTACCCACCGTTTATACAGAGGTAACGGTTTTGTAGGATTACTCAGATCGGCACAGTGTACGAGATTCTCCAAGACTTGTATTCTGTCTGTGTAATTGTCTAGTAATAACACGCCGCTTCCGGCAACCTTTTTGGTTTCCACCATTGTTTTTAAATCTGCCAGTAAACTCATGTGTTTCGACATGTCTGTTGAGAGCACCATATCGATAACCATCTTCCGCAGCGTTTGCCTTTGTTTCTTATGTAAGTTCACGAATATGTCGCAACCGTCGTTCTGTAGAAGTTTGAATGCCACAGCGAGATGATGGTTCTCCAGCACTGATTCGTCATTGTACATGAGAGCGAGTTCAGAACCGGAGTTAACAAGAAACTGATTCGTGAGTCCCGGGTGGTCAACGTCGTGAACGCAAGCTGCGAACAGTGCTGCACAAACTTCAATTGGTGTGAATACGGCGTCCAAAGCTGGTGTGTTTAGTAGTACATTTGTCGATTGTGTCACATCGGCTGCGTGAAGTGAGTTGTGAAAGGGATTGTCACGGACATAGTGCTCTTCCAGAGTCACGACAAACGCAAGGAATGTACGTGCCGGTATTTGCAGTGTAACCAATAGTTCCCTGGTTGTGAAAGCCGAGTAAGCAACTGCTGTGAGAGGGCGGCCGCAAGACAGGTCACCGATGCGGAAGATGTCAACACCCCAGCGATCCAGCTCACTCAGCTGCCGTCCAAGTTCCTCCTCGTGAGGAGTTTCCACTCCGTATCTTGGAACGCGTTCACCAGTGAAGCTGTTTGTGTGCGTAAGTGTCCTTTTAACCCCAGATATCTGCAAATAATAAAATATTTTATTAGAAACTATCAATATTAAATATATTAGTAAACTTTGTCCAATACGATCATCATAAAACTTACTTGTGACATGGTAGTGCCCGGCCCGACATGGCGAGGTTTTTCCTTTTTCTTGGCACGTTCTGATCCCTCTTCAACTTGTAAAGATGGAAGGTCGAGCTCTTGTTGTTTATCTGTAACAGGTTTTAAAGAAATTACTACTATGCCGAGTTTTATTTTACGATTTTTATCAGCAGTACGAGTATACCTTAATCGAGTTTAACAATATGATATATCGTATGTAGATGGTTATTAGCTTGACCTGAATACTTTTAGATTCTTTAAACTAGGCAACCTTTAAATAGGCTATAATAATAGCGATCTACGAATAAATATAATATTTATCAGATTCAGATTTATGTGTGTCGAAAATGTAGGTGAAGCGGTGGAGCTTATTATATATGGTTGCTATCACTCGAATGAAAGCATTATGTATTTGCCCGAATAAATAATGGTAATAATGTATAAGGTAGTATTATGTTCTAATTATTTTACATAGTCAAAAAGTATGCTTGTTGAAAAAAGCATGAATCTCTTTTTTTATGATAATCAATTGTTATGTGATAAGCCGTATTAGGAGATAGTACATCCAATTATAGTTTAGATATCTAAGACGACATATATTCTACCTGTATATTATATGTCACCTATATATTGATGACCTATTTTGTGTTATGGTTGAGACATCGTCGGCGACTACACCAAAAGTTCCAGTTTCAATCCCGGGCAGTATAAAATTCGTACAGCCCGTGGATTGAACCGGGTTTTTGCTACAAACAGTTGTGTGCACAAACATGTCTGTTTGTATTGGTCTAAATGTTTCTATCTCAAAAAAGTATACAAGTATGTTTAGGCATTGTTTAGTACCCATATTACAAGTTAATGCTTAGTCTAGTCTAGATAACACTGTGAATGTTAGTGGATATTTATTTATTTTTATTATTACCTGTAATAAAATAGCTAATTAAAATAAGAATTCATATTTATGGGATATACAACGTGTGATGCTACTTAGCACGACCACGAATGGTGATTATGTTAGTTTTAATGTGGTACAAATTAATGAAAAGTGCGGCCGTGCCAGAAAGGTGCGGCCTAGCACGACCACAGCACATAACACCAAAGACATGAGAGTACATATTTTAAAACCTAGAGCACAAAAAAAGAACATATTTTTTCATGAATTTGTAATTAAGATAAATTATTCGCGGCCGCGCTGGGTAGCATCACACAAGCAACCCCTATACAACAATTTATGAATTAATATAACAAATTTAAAGGATAATGGTTGGAATTGAGTGCTGGTGGTTGATACAAATATAAAAATGGTTGAGACTGCACCTGCAGTAGGTATAAAACCACGTGTCTGGTATTGTTCTTAAACTATTTTAAAAGCAAATATTTGACAGCAAGATGTTTGAATTCTCGATTTGTAATCTTTTGTTTACAGAGTCGCATTTTTGACGGTAAAGGTACGTTTTGTCGGTAGGAACATAAAATATTGAGTGCAACGTAAATCTTTTATTGTTCGTTACGTAACATTACATGTTGACTCGTAAACTTTTTCAATCACTCGTAACTGATAACAGATAATTTTTACACATCACGAAGTATTTACCCAAGCGTCTGTAGTACAAAAACATTGTATATGTAATAATTGTATATGCCTATCATTAATTGTAATGTAATAGTAGTGTAAGGTATAATCTGTTACCAAAATTTAGGTTTGACTTGGTTCCATAATAAGTTCGTGCGCTCAAGTTTTGCTTTATGGCACATTCGAGAACGCACTCTTTAAAAAAATCTAATCATAATTTGAATCTTCTCCACTCATTAGCAAAAGATAGACGAGGTTCCGATTGTTAGATAACGTCCGTAAACGTTATCAAGGCCTGATCAGAAATGAGATAAATAATGGGGGTTATGTGTGCAATTTCGTAACTGGCAATTCAAATCATTGTCTCTCGCTGACTGCGAGTTTGTCATACTGCACAAACAAAATAATTAGCTGTGAAGACACGAGTCGAGGGTTGTCTTCTTCGACGAAAAGAAACTAGGACACATTCCTTTGTAGGCCTTGAGATGTCCAATTTGTACTCCGATGAGTCCAGAGTCAGCAATTACTCTTCATTTATAATTGTTACTCATCAACATTTAAAAAAAAAATATTGTGCTTTTTGTGTGAAAGGCTTTTATTTGCTTTACCGACTGGCATCTACTCAGTAATTCTAACAAATTAAAATAGAAAACAATAAGTTGTTGCCTTGAACTCACATACATCGATCGACCTACATAAATAATCTAAAAATGACATCCCTAAGGGACCACAAGACCAAACCAGTGTCCAACGTCGCTATCGGTCAATTGCCTTAATAGATGTCTCGTTGAGCCGATCACATCCTAGTGTATTTTATGATCAGTGAATGCCCTTTATTAAAACTCATGGGCAGTGACTTTTTATATTGGTAGGACAGTACTTAGGTACTACTCCCGAACGGAACTCTATCGACAGTACAAAAAACTGTACGAGTTTTTGACAATGTTGGAATTTTATGATTTATTTATTATTTCGAAAATAATTAGGCGTAACGGTTTGGTAATACTGAATTATAGCTGTGGCCAAACCATATACAAGTGTCCGATAAACGATGAAACCAAAGCAATGAAGATAATTTATAAAACTGATGTTGACATTTTAATTTCTCACGTAACAATGCTTCATCAAGAGTTATTCAGTACATTTGCATATTATATTATGACGAGTATTTATTCTGTTGCTTTAAGCTGAAGCTTGCACGAGTATATTCATTTGTAATACAAAATGTGATTGTCCCTAGAAATATGGGGAACTGACGTCCCCACTTATCGATGTTGTTGGGTACGCTTGCGCGTGGAGGTTAAAGTTCCCGCAGTATCATTCGCATAGATAAAAATATTTATTTACATAACACAGATGATAACGGCATCTTGTAATGTGTCTGGGTATCGATAATGGAACCCCGTATAAGTGATAAGTTATAGAGTTCCGGTATATCGAGTAACGTACAATTTATAAAAAAATGGTTACATCTTTTTAGGGATAGTATTAAAAATATGATTTTTGCTATCGGTACTTAAAAATTTATTAGGCTAGTAACAATAAAAACCAATACTAATCAGATTTTGTAGTAAATATAATTATTGAGATTGATTTTATCATTAATTGGGCCCGATTAGATGTACTCAATGACTGATTGTGATTATTTGCAACATGCGTGAAATAAACAATTGTTATGGCATTGATCTAAAGCAACATGCACATTTTATATCATTGGACAATAATGAATAAATCAAAACTACTGATCGATGTTTATATTTTTCAGTGAAAATTAAAATGAAAAGTGTTTATTCAGTTTAGGTCCTTACAAAACACTTATGAATGTCAAATGAAGCTACCACTGGTTCGGGAGGTAGTTTTCCACTGAGAAGAAATCAGGAAGCAAGTGAGTGACATAGTTTACATATTTTATACCCGTGCGTGGAGACCGCGTCTCGGCAAGCGTAGCGTAGGACGCCCTCCGGCCCGATGGACCGACGACTTGCGAAAGGTCGCTGGTGGAGGCTGGATGAGGAAAGCGGAGGACCGGGATATCTGGCGCAAAATGGAGGAGACCTATGTCCAGCAGTGGTCTGCGATAGGTTGAATAGGAATAGGATACCCGTGCGAAGCCGGGGCGGGTCGATAATACCTAATACTGAAAATGGAACCTTATGGATAGTGATTATCATGATTACTATTTACCGAACGTTGATGACTCATTGATGTGGACTGCCTTCCGATCTGGAGGGCGCAGGTTCCAATCACGCCACGTGCAATCTTTTAGAAATTATATGAACGTTTATCCGACCCTCTTACGATGAAGGAAAACATATCGTGAGGAAACCTGCGCACGTCTACGAACAGATTCAAAGTTTGTGCGTGAAGTCGGCCAATCCGCACTGAGTCTGCGTGGATGACTAGGACCTATACACCCTTTACGAGTAGGCTCGTGCCCCTCTCGACGGGGACTCATAATGAGCTGATGTGATGACTGTTTATTCAGACAGGTTCCTAAATTGGTGCTTTACTTATGTCTGTTCTTTATGTTGTCGATTGAAGTAACATAAACTATATCTGATCAAGGCCGGTTAATTTTCGCTATCACATACTTCGCGCGTGAATGTTTTATTGCACTCATTGTAACCAATAAGCGAAGAAAAAATTACAAATGGATTCTGGAATAAACTCGCTCACTCTATACCCGAACAAGATATCTAAAGGAGAAATGAAGAGAATGCGAACAATCTTTTAGCGCTAAAGTAAATTTTATTCTTCTATGGACTCGTTATTAAATCTTATTCATTCTTTTTAATAAAAAATAATTATTTAGCTGTGTTTTAATTTGAACTCAATTTTGTGTTCGAGCTTTCATTGTGTTTATTAAAACTCTATTTAAATTGAATAAATAATACATTAACCTTGTATAAACGGCAGGAATAATTTGAATTTTGCAATTACACGCGTCACACGGACTATGCCGTTGTCGTCGTAAAAGTGTACGGCTTTAACTAGGTAAATTAAAAGTCATATCACGAACACCACTTCGTATGAGTTTCAGTTAAGGGTATTGTGCGTTGCGGGTTAAGAGTAGAGCCGGATTGATCCCTATGGCTATGCTTTTTTTGGGGCTTTTATTACTCTTTTATATAGATACGCGGCCTGTGTGTGTATGTTAATCATGTAATGGGGTACGCCTTCTTATCCATGGATATAAGGAAAATGACACTACTTAGAAAATGATTTTCCGCGATTAATTGAAACGTTTTCAATTAGTCGCTTGTAAAATGTTAAGAAAAGCAGCTCTTAAATTAGTGCTGATAAAAATTAACCTAGGCGACTGACGCCTGTCATACCTATTTTATACAAAGCTTCGTTGACGCGTATTGGTTTAGTGTGGTAGATTTTGGAAGCAATTACTTCAGTGTTTGTGAGAGGCTTAGTAAAGCAGTGGACAGTATAGTTGGTGTTGGTGCGTACAATGGGAATGTAGGATACAAAGGAAGCTATTCCCATGTATCAAACAATTAGGGGGTGGGTTGTGGGGCATAGGGGTGGTGCGTCACAATGTCAAGGTATTTGTTTGAGAGCTTCCCTTTGACGCGTATATGCGTCATATGATGATGCCCCTTTTTAAAAGGGGTCGGTTATTAAGGTGTTATCTTTTTTAAGGTCAGTAAACACGGTCTTATTAATAATTTTGACCTTTTTAATAACTCTATTCAACTATAATAACTATGAGAGCTTTTGCTACTTTACTGCTTTTAACTTATATCCTGTAGGTATATACATTAATTGATCAATGTACACAATTAATATATATAGAAAAATACGCACATGCACATGTTAGTTCAAATATTTCAATTTAAATTGACTGTTTATTTTAATTAATTATGTTGATCCCTAGCAGTGTCGCTAATTTAAATTTCTTAATTAGTAAGTGCAATCATTTTTTTTAAATAACCCCTAATCCTTATGTAAATGTTTCAGGTGTTACCATAGTACTTATTGAATAAAAATACAATTAAGGTTATTTATAAAATCAATATTAGGACTTTGAATATCGCTAGCCAAACGTCATAAAATATTCTTTATAGGAATTTTCATAAATTTGATAAACATGTTATGCTGTCATCTGCTATTATAATATACTTAAACTACATAGTACTCAGGGAGATACTCACCCAAGAATGTAGAGCAGATGTACTCGGAGATCTGGTTGCCGGACTTGCTTGACTCCGAGAAGTGGCTCAGTTCCTTGTTCAACATGCGCTTGAACTGAAAGTGCAATATTCCAATTGAGTGGGGCCATCTTTACAGCACGGCGGCGCAACCAGCGGGCCGGCGCCAAACGAACGCTCTGTCTTTCGGCGCACACGCGCATTTCCCAACACTAATTTGTATTTATAAAAAATAGTTACGAAAACTAAATGTCTCAATTCGTTGATCGAACGTAAGCACAGCGAATTTCACACTATTGTCCTTTAAATGCGGTAGGTAAACGTCTATTAGCCGCGAGCGCTATCGCTAAACTGAAGTCGTGAAGCATCGCGGCGTGCGCTTCGTTGCCTTGTACTACGTTGATATCGTCACCGTTACGTACAGAAATATCTCCTTCCGAGTATTATGTGTTACTGTAATCTAGGTTCATCATTACCTACACTCCAATTTCCCTAACTAGACGCAGGGAACGCCCGGTGTGGCGATCACCGGAATTACGTAGCATCCGATAGGACGTCACTAGTCGGCTGCCTGATCGGGTCACGACTGGTTTCTATTAGATGGATGCCATATCCGGCTGACAGATGACGGACACAGTTTGAAAGTGCCTACCTAATTACCGAGCGAAGTGAAATTACCTAAACGATTTATTTACTCTCCGATATCATAAATCATTGTTCTGCAATCGATGGTTCGATGACGTGTTCGTATAATGCGTGTGGAAAACAATGATAAAATTAGATTACACTAAATTATAGGGGTAACATGATAATAGCTATGTAGACGGCTAATAACGTTTAATAAATATTGCTTGCTTAATAATCCGCGTTACGATACTCTCGTGTGTCGTCAAGGTGTTAAGAGACCCAGAGATGTTGTTCAATATTAAACATGATCTTGACCCAGTTTACTTATCGACTTCGTAATCCCTGATCTGACAGTATCTTCTCAGGATCGGAAGTAAACCAGACCGAGATTTAACACATTTATCACGATTATTACGACAGGGGATCTTAAAAAAGGTTGAAGCTTTAAGACTGAGATTAATGTCCTTTAATTCAAAACCTGGATTAATGGAACTCCATTTTAACTTAACACGATGTAGGAAAAGCAAGAGTGTTGTTTGCTACTATATTATTTCTCATATCTCATTCTAAATTAGTGACCGTGTTTTATTAATACACTACTATTTTTAAAATACAAATGTTTTGTCCATTTTATTTCAATAGTACTTTTTTCAAGTTTTGTTATAAAACGATCTTGTCACGCCTGTCACTAGTTAAAATTAACTCACTAATGCTTGACATTTATTCTATTTTTATTTAACAGCAGCCTACTGCTGGTCGCCATTTTGTTTGTTTTTCAAGGATTTGCGCGTTACATAGAGAAGGACAATCCAGCCTGTCGCTCATTGCTATCTGACGCGATATATGATAATACAACTGATTTTACATCTGATCCTAATTACCTATCCATACATTCAATCTAAGATAAAATTCTTAAGAAAATAAAGCGTATGCATTAGTTTTCCTCATTCATATAAAAGTGGTTGTAAAACAATCTTTATATTTGATTTTTTAGTAGAGTAGTGGTAAATTCATGTTACTACCTTATTTACATTCTCTACACTCCACTTTCATAGTCTGACTGTTCAATTTCTAAATAAACATGGTAAGTTTCGTTTCCTTGCGTAATGCGTTATTGTTTTCTATTTTATGTAAAAGAGAACACAACGTTTAAAGTGTTCTTACAATAGTTTCGTCACAGTACGTTTTGCCTGGTTGTTCTTTTCAGCAGTCGTTTACCTACGTAGGTAAATGCCTTGACCAATTTTTTTCAATATACATACACACTTTTCAGCCATGAGATGATAGACATAAGGCATTGTCAAATATGCAAATGAATAATTAGAAACGTTTCATATATTTTAAGTATTTATTTTGCGATTATATTTATTTTAGAAATAATGGTTTAATTTAACCGTACCTCTTTAGCTTCCATTAACTGATAAATTAATCATTCATAAATAAAAATTAAACAGTAAAGTTAAAGTTGATAGTAAAACAATATTTTGGCATGTTGATAGCGATATTTCTTTGCATTATTGTTATATTTAACGCTAGATTAGAATATGGTTCCAAAACTAATTGTGTGAAGACGATGTCATTGTATTTTAAAAAATGACTCGCCATTCGCTTTAAATGAGAATTTAAATTGAACAAAAACAATGCTTGGTGATTTTCGGAGAAAATTGAATAATTTGGGTTACGTATTCTTGGAGTGGTTCCAAGCGCATGAGGAAAAGTGTAAAAAACCTGGATCAGTTATTATTTAAAGGAAATCAATAATATATAGTTAACAAATATTTAAAATAACTGTAACAATATAACGAATGGTACCAGTTCTAGTATGTGACGCATGTGATGTCACTTTTTAAATGGCTAATTAACCAAAAAGGCTATATATATATATATATATATATATATATATATATATATATATATATATATATATATTATATATATATATATATATATATATTAGAGGTAATGAATAGGTTGAGTGAACTATGAACATTATTATTTATAATACGAAGATGAGCTTATTATATTAACGACCTCATTAATTCTAATGTTGATATTGAGTAACGTGAAACATTTAACAAAATGCAGATAATTTTGTTTGTCACAAACACAAATGAGCAACCTAACCTAACAACAGAAACTCACCCCATATTTAATAGATACATATTGTTTTCGTGATATAAAGAAAATGTGTTATATAAATACAAATTCTGATAAGTACAATAAATGGATTGCTGATATAATTAAAGATTATTTTAATTATTGCCTTATTAAGACACTTCCTCCTATTTGAAATTCGAGCGGAAAAATTTTAGAAACTCCACATTTTCATTTCTTATTATTCGTTTGTGTTCAACCATGCACCTTACAGACCTTGACATCGCATGCGGAACTGGATACTTATTTGCGAATACACAATTCATTTACCTATACTTGTTGATGAATATAGCGTGGTCGCATTGAAAGCTCAATAAACGCTTGTTCACTGCAAAATACCACTTGTGACGCAATACTTTTTCGCTAACTCTTGTTCACCAGTCATTCATGATATGATGATGATTCAGATATATCAAAATTGAGCCACGATTTTTAATTAAATACTCGTATGCTTCAATTAACCGATGTATGTCAATAGTAAAGCAGCCGCATATTTGCAGTAGCTGAGTGATCTGTATGCGCTTTGAGAGCAACAAGCAAATCGTTTTTTAGTCAACCTTAAATAAAAAATACGTTATAGATTTTTCCGGGCACATTCAACCCTGTGACATTAAAAAAAACGAGCGAATAGGCTTTTCTTAGCACATCTCTTCCACTAGGATAGTCAGTGATAAAGAGCAAGCACATCATAAATAAAAATATAAATCAATGACACCATCAATGTCCATTTGTAAACAAAAAAATGATATTTGGAATAAATGTGTCTTTTTTGATCATATTTTCATATAGGTAGCGCTACGGTAAGTGATATAAACACTTTCACTAATTCAAGTCCAGATGTACACTTGTAAAATTGCGTTTAAACCTCATTAAATGTTGTAAATTTACTTAGTTGGCCTGGTTTAATCTGTTATGTTGGCCACTGAAATAATTATTAACATTATTTCTATTAATATTTTCACTTTCCTTCGCTACTTGAAGTATTGGCTTACGTGTCTCGCGGAACTTATAATGAGTTACGAAATATGTTTTTACCTGAACAGTAATTATATTCGTGGATTTAAAACTTAGACGACAACATAAGGCTTAAATTCATATGCTAATCATAGTCTGATAATGACACAGATAAAAAAGTAAGCCTGATTACGATAAGATAGATATCTAACGCAGCAAAACATACGGGTCCATCAGAGCTGTGTGCTCAAAACACGGACAGCCATGACCTACATAAAAACAC
Source organism: Leucinodes orbonalis (assembly GCA_019425675.1). Classification (NCBI taxonomy): domain Eukaryota; kingdom Metazoa; phylum Arthropoda; class Insecta; order Lepidoptera; family Crambidae; genus Leucinodes; species Leucinodes orbonalis. Next base: position 37,683 of record PQWD01003411.1, read on the forward strand.
GCAGAATGTATCACGTACGCTATTCTTATACAAAAATGTAGCATAATATTTTTTGTTTTTAAACCACACTTTTATTATAAAAAAAACGCTTGTTGTCACAACACTGTTTCGCTCATTAAGCTTCCAGTATATTTAATGAAAAATAAGTTAACAATTTTCTAGGTAGGAGGTACACATTTTTTTATTCTATTGTAATTTAATCCTTAAAGGAGTAAACTTCTGTCTGTCAATCAGTTGGTCAAGGTAAGTGTGCCCTCTTAAAAACAAAATATACCTATTATAAAAGAGTCAAGTATAATTAAAATTCAATGATATAATTATATCGGCGTGTGAATGTCAACGACCGGTTGTGAAACATTAACGCCAAATAACAAACACATGTTTGACATAAACATTAATTGGCGGGTTTATATGTGTGTTTATTAAACAATGAAGAGCATAGTAATGAACGTCCTTGCGCACTGTGGTGTCTGCTTTTGGTTCTATTTTCAACTTATATAATGTCATTAACATGTACTGTTACTTAAAAAAAAGGAAATCACAATACTGGTATAGCAAAATTTAACCAATGAAGAATGGTTATAACCATTCTTCCCATCATGCCCATCCGAAGAAAGCGGTACTATCGCATGTTATATAAGCTAATGATCTCAAAAAAGGAACATATCACAGATTCATACTTAATTTGTGCCAGTTCCTAACAGTTTCAGTATAACTATCTATCTCATATTTTCAGTACGGAACACAGCTCCACTAACAGTTAAGCTGTTACTCCAGAAATACATGCAATTGTGGTATCCAGACAGATGATATGAAATGTTAATGTCCAGTTTTAAGCATTATGTTGCGAATTGCGTTCACATATCTTTTAAGACCTTTATAGCGTAAATTTTGCTGCTGGTTTTTAAAATCACCAAACAAGATAATTGTCTATGTTCCAGTCCAGCACAACAATGTGCTGAACTTTCGTGTTATGAGTCATTCTAAACAATATCTTTCACGACCCATTCTTTGTCGAATATGTTAGTATGGTTTATGTTACGGCTATGAATCATCTTAAAGGGCTGCTTTAACAATACAACCATTGTTTGTATACACTTAATTATTATCTTCATCAGACGCTTCACAGTAGCTATTTACCTTGTAGAGATATAATTAAAGTTTCACTAAACGGGTCGTGATACTATTCAATTTTAACTTGCCAAAGTTTTCCACTTTGTGAATTTAAATTACAAACACTAAGTATAATACCAGTGTATATTAAAAGTGTAAGCCATCCCATTATAGAATGAAAATTTGAAAAGATACGCTTAATAATAATCATTACTTAACTCATTAACTTCGCGTGTTTCTAACCTGTGACATGAATGCCACGTCACAAACATAGACTTTGCAATTCCGACAACAATAACAGCGACCAGGACGAAATATTTATTACTTAAGAATACAATTGTCGCCGCCCCTACTCTACTCGCGGGTGCTTTAAACGCCGGCTTAAGGTCATATCAGTCAGCACAGAACGGTTTGTTGGGCTATCTAACTAAAGCTAAAAAGCTATCTAAATCAACTAAACCTGGTATTTTGTAGGTATTTCTATTTCTAACGCGCATGTCCGGCAAATATTGCAAATCCCTAACTATCGTGGAGGAGGTTGTTAAAGTCAGTTAAGAGTATTCTGCTTATTCTTCATTGTAAAACATAACATATAGAAATTTAAAAAACAAAAAATCTCAAAGGGTTACATCATAGCTAAAACAAAGATTTAATTCTCTAGGAGATAATAATGGCACACTAATAGGAAGAGTCGTGAATGTGTGTTTGATATAAACATAAACACTTGATATAATGGGGAATCGAGATCATCTTTACATCATACATTGATTAAGACAGGTCTTGGCTATTTTAACCGTCTTCAAGAAAGGAGGTTACTCAATTCGATATGCTTTTTTTGTGATTGTTCGCGGATATCTTCGTCATTTATGAACCGATTTTGATGATTATTTTTTGTTGGAAAGAGGAAACTTCAGAGGTGGTCCCATTTTAATTAGTTAAGTCAAAATACCTTCACTAGCTCAATAAAAACTATGTCTGAATATAATATTTAACTGTCTGTGATGCACCATCTTCAACTGATATCAGCCATGGATGTATAACTGTTTATAAACAGGAGTCCAATTGTCCATGCACTCAATAATTGTAATAGATGGGACTAGGGATGCCCAAAAAAGTGTATCGCATCGTAACTGTATCGAACTTGGTTGTATCGATACGCGATATTATCGATTTCCTTTGTATCGATATATCGTATCGTAACCGTATCGCATGCGATTCAATTAATATGCCATATAATGAGTATCTATCGTGCGAAGGGTTATCTTTTAGTAGTTTTACTATACTATTTTATTTATATTTAGAAATAAATAATTTATATATTTAAAATAGTTTTATTCGATAAAAAGAATTCACAATTGCCATTGATCAACACTTAAACAACGCAAAAATAATAATTTTGATAAGTGCTGTGGATTTAACCTATTACGGCTTTCGGAAAGTGTGTGTCCAGCTAAAGAAAACAGGCGTTCAGAAGGAACTGAAGTTGCGACCACTATTATACAAATTAATCACCGACATAGTTTGATACGATACGTTACTGCGATATTTTTATAAGAATGCGATATATCGAAGCGTATCGTATGGTCAAAATATCGCATGAAATATCGATATATCGTATAGTGCTGTATCGATATTCCGATATATCGTATCGTAACGGGCATCCCTAGATGGGACACGACAGTTGAGGTGGCGTGTTCGTAGTCACGTTCGTACAAATAAGTGCGCAATACACTCGGTATCACTTGTTTTATTTAATTGAAGGTTCCTAAGAAGGACTACATTTTTTTAATAAAAAGCTCCATAGTACCAATTGTACAAGCACAGTTACATATTATCCGATGAATATAATTTGTTCAAGGATATGATCGCAATGGTCCATTATCTATAACAAATTGTATCTCTCAACAAATTGTATTTTAACGATTAACGTTCATAAATGCTTCATAAATGGCCTATCAGAATAATGGTATTTTGACTTACGCATTAAAATAATTTAATTTATTATAATTACCATCTACAAGAGGCATATATCCGATGAAGAAATAAGAAGGTTGTCTTTTACATAGCAAACATAAGGCATACACTTCTTTGTTTAACAATGTTAAGTTTCCTAACCTTTTGTTCTTTAATTTACGCTTGGATTTTCCCTATAGTTCTGGAGAAGGTGGATCGGAAAACCCCCGTGAATAAATTTTGTTTGAGAGACAAAAACTCAAACAACAGAATAATGTAGCCGTCGAAAGATTAAAGTGTATAAGGGCACCAAATACTGGTACATTTTTGCCAATGCATCATTTAGTTAACGTTTGGATTCAAACTTGTATTTTAAATATATTCTAGCGACTTTTTACTTGTGGGAGATTTAGCGGTTGTTATATATAGTCACAATTCTTTAACCTTATATAAACAGGCGGGCTTGTTCGGGTCAACTTAAATCAATGTATCTACATAGGTTATTACAACCTTTATTTTGGAACTGTTCATGTCATGTCATTTGTACTATAGTCCATAACCACTTACCATCTTGTGCTGTCTTGTTAAATATCGCCAAAAATGAAACAACTCAACAATATACCCAGTATATACTCGTATATTAAGTTTGAAAACGCGTACGCTATTCTCTGTTAGACCCATATCGACAACACGTCATATCGGTGGGCCGGTGTATTGTGCTAAGGGATACAAAATGACCCGGTTAGCTATGACGTCCGTACCGACCTCCACCGCCCGACGGCGAAGGTTGACACGAGTTTCCCGGCACCGACCCGTTTACACCACGTCTGTATTATAAAACACCGACCCGTATATCAATCAAAAAGGTGTGCTTTTGAATTGTAATTCCATTGGGTAATAAATATGAATGGAAGCATTCGTTAGTTTTGTTGACGTTGTTGTTGACTCTCTTGATATAACAAAGTATATGTAGTAATATGCGAGAAGGTGCCTACCTATATTAAACAATGCTTTTAAGGGCATTCTTTGTGCTGAATTAATATTATGACAAAAGAGTTAACATTTGTCAATGAATTCATTGTAATGGTTTACTTCTACCCGTTAGAATTTAAGACACTAAACTTTTTGTTTTTGCATGAAATAATGCAAGATACCATGTGTCACTCATATGGAATTTATTAATACAGCTATTATATGGACAATTATACCTTTACAAACAAATACCATTGTACAAACGTTATTTTCCACGTTGTTATCCTTAAACTTTACTTAGTAGAATGGAAAAGCTTTATAATGGAATCATTCATTGTGTATCCGCGCTTTGAATGTTTATACGCGATGCTTTTAGTAATACCACGCTTGATGGCGTCACAAAGGACATCACAGATAAAAAGAAGCAGCATTGGGAACCTCTTTGTCAGTTGCCATATACAAATCTTAAAATTTTATTTTAAGTTTATATCTTTACAAAATACGCAAGAATGAAGAATGGGGTATAGTAAGTACTAACTTATTATTATCTAAAGTAACTGAATCGAATAATAATCATAGATAAAAATAGTTATTACCAAATTTAAAATAAATATATAAATATATGTTTTGACATATATCATCATCATCATCATCATCATCATTACAGCCCAATTATGTCCACTGCTGAACGAAGGCCTCCCCTAATGATTTCCACGCGGACCGATCCCTTGCAGTTGACATCCATCTGCTACCCGCCACCTTAACCAGATCATCCGTCCATATATATGTGACAATAAATTATTCATTATTGAAATGCTTCCAAAATGATGAACTAAATGGAACCCACGCAAATGGATTATTTTTTGAAGCTTAGAGCAAATATTTTATAAGTAAAAAATCCTCTTAAAGAAAAGTAAAGCGCTTGCTCCGAAATTACAAGGATTTATTTGAACAATTTCCTCCCATCTAATAATTAACTTGCTTTCACTGATATTCATTTCCATTAGGTTCGTCAAAAAAGTGCCTTTCTGCTTATTAAATTTGGGTGTGATGAGCCAGCCATATATTATATATATTGGCCTTATATTGGTTCGTTAATATTTAAAAGCAATTCTTAGATATTATTTTATTTCTTACGGCAATCAAGGAAATATTCGACTTTCTTGTATATATTGATCTTGTAGTATTAGAATGGAATAATATTTTCGATACGCCTACTCTTATTAGCTTCTTAACTGTTCTACATCCATTATATCGTTGAGATTTACCCAATTAGCTCCCTCAAATCCTCCTGAGGTAAACAGCTTAACGGAGAAATCGATCATTGTCCTCTAAGAAGGGTTTGTGCGTCACCATTATTTTGCCGAGTTACGTTCCAAACCTCTTTTACTGAAATAAAATCTATTCCAGTACCAACTGTTGTTACAGCATGAAATTCTGAGAACATATAAAATGTTGGTGCCTAGAGCGGAATTTCTATTTGAGCGTCTCAATAAACAGATATAAAGGTTTGGTGGAAATGCTATTACGTTCGTATTTCAATAAGAAGTGAAGAAATATTGAACCGGGCCTAATAATCAGCCTTCGGGGTTTCCACTTAGCCTGTGAACGCGCCGTGTTTATTCGAGTGAGCGTCTGACGGAAAATTGCGACTTTCAGGGAATTCTATCTGTTCTTATTTTTCGATAGAAGCGAGCGGTCGGGAAATAAACATTATGTTGTGAGAAAGCGAATGTAATGCTCTGTTTGCAGAACTCTATGCCGTGAATGTATAATCACGTGCCTATTCTGTCTGCATTTACATTTTAAAGCAATTATTATTTGTGGTTGATTTTTGGTGATATAACATCACCAAAAATTCATGTCGAATGTGAAATAAACTTAAGGCCAAATGTAATTACTAACGCTTATTTCTTAATTCTTTTAGACTCATCATTTAAGTCATATTTTTTTTATGTTTTGAAAGTATTTAATTTGGAGTAGATTAGGTTAAATCATACTATGTTTAACACTTCAGTTCACTTTCACAAACTCAATAGAAACCCAAGTGTGTGTGTGTGTGATTTTTTTAATACATAAAAGTGTGAACTCGGTGATAGTATAATCTATAACACTAGACGGGATCTCCACAAAATGCACCATTTAAGCCGTCAACAAACAATAATACAAAATCAAATATAAATACGGTGATTGTCTACGATGTTTACAAAACGGTATCTTGCGAGAAATAAAAACTAATATGAAGAAGATCGAAGGCGGGCGGGCGGTGTGCGTACGTGACCGACTCGGCGTCGTTCATGGAAACTAGCCCTGAGAGCGCTACCACATAGTAAATAAACATCCACAAGCGGTCGTACGAGTTGTCAGCGACAATGGACCATTTTATAAATATCTCTATAGAAACCATAACTATATTTGGCACTGAACAAAGAAAATTTAATTTAAAAAAAGAATACAAATAACTTCGTATTCTACAAAAATAAAACTATTTTCTTGTCTATTTATTTGAATAGTTAATATTGAAGCATAATATATTTTTCCATATTTAAGGATTGAAACGTAAATTATAAATTTCCGATCGTATAAGCGACACAAATATTTTGTTTGTGATTTTACGTGCGGGTGATCCTTTCAGCATATTTGTATATTTATTGATTAAATAAATGAGCATAAATATAACGATCCTATGAATATGTTAATGTGACATACATGAGTTATAGTTATGATCACTATACCTACGCATTTTATCGACATGTTTCGAACAAAAAACACCGATAAACGGTTGTTGTATATGTATCCTGATTGTAAATTATCTTAAAGGGCTAAATCCTAGAAAATTATAGAACAACCACCGCGAATTGGGATTGCATATTATATATTAAATAGTGTGTACGTGACTTAAAAAGCGTCCGGGGACAACTGCGCGTTGAATTACAGTAAGTAAACATATGATAAAAATTTAATCATTTTCAATAAGAGGAATGACCGAATCTCCAACGGTAAATTTTACAGATATTGGTAATATGTCGTGATCGGTAATCTTGTTTAATAAATTATTTGGAATCATACATATCATAGTATACATACAAAATATTATAGGCAATCGGCCTATTTAAAGAGGAATTTTATTACTGTTTTCACTTTACTATACGTGTTATAATTACTACAAGACATGAGCCCTTTTCGATTGTACAACAAATATCCCGGTCCGCTTCTTGCGCCCTTTGAAAAGTTGCCTTTAATTCAAAAAACTGTATACTCCAACATAATTTTTCATCATTCATCATCAGCATATCAGCTCCACTGCACGGAAGAAGAATTTCCACATAGTAGAGTCATGTAGAGAATTTTGATATTTCATTAGTCATTAAAACTTTTAATTTTCTTTGTCCTATATCCACATTGAGTTGGCATCTTGAAACGTATTGGATTAAATTTATCAGGTATCATGAAAATGCGGTAAATCAACATAGATGTATCATTTCGCGCGCTGACTCAACTTTTCCTAGAATGTGCGGTTTGAAAGTTTAGCGTCTTTGTGATGAGATGATACATGCTTACATTCTTATTATAAGGAATACGATAATAGTATTATTTTTAATAAAAAGACAGCTCTTTCTTTCAATTAGGAGTGGAATCTTTCACGTTTCGAACGAATTTACAGATACTATGCGTCTATTTATACTTAGAAAAACATTTATTTAATTCAAAGTCAAAGTCAAAAACATTTATTTCAAATTAGGCTTACAAAAAGCACTTATGATAAAATGAAATTTAACGATTTTACCTTCTCTCTCTCTCTCTCTTCAACCTATTGCAGTCCACTGCTGGATATAGGTCTCCCCCATTTTGCGCCAGACATTCCGGTCCTCCGCCTTTCTCATCCAGCTTCCACCAGCGGCTTTTTACCTTCTAAACAACCTAAAAGTAACAACTACGACGTAACGGTTTAATTAATTGATATAATGTATGACATGACATTACAGATTACGTTTAAAATTATTTGATGCAAAGAAAAATAAATATCTATCGTAATTCTGCTTATTTAGTAGCATGGTACTGAAGTCACAATAAATTATATCGACTCATCATGTCAAAGGCGAATACCGAAAATAAAAAAGCTTTAAAGTTAGAAATGTTTCATGTAATAAAACCACCTGAAAGAGTGAAGTTCACTCCCCCTGTCTAGTCTTTTATGTATAATTTGTACAATAAAATTCAATAATAAATTTGTTTGAATCTTAGCTTTTAAGTAAATAACATCCGAAAATACTGGCAGGTAATTGATAAACATGAGAATTTTGTTTTCATTTGCTATGCATATTGACTATTATTAGTTTTTGATGTCAAAAGCTCTTTGAGTATGGAATATGCATCTGAAATTGTATTACATAACGTAAATTATTGTAAATATTGTCGTAAATTGTTGTATAAATTGTATCGCAAATTGTTGTATAAATTGTCGTTTTACTTATACCAATACCACCGTACCCAAGCGAGCCTAGTTCCCACAAATACACCTTTTGGTGAAACTTAAAAATGTATACCGGAATCACTAAATTTACCATCATCTAAATATAATTTTCAGATTCGGATCGGATGATTTTCCTGCAATGACTAAACCAAACTGATAAAAGTCACACGAAGAGACTTTTAAATACAGTCTTTCTAAGGGATTCAAACTAAAACGAGAAGGATGTAAACTCAACGCTCAGACTTGACCACGGAGCAGTTATTACACTTATGGAGTTCAGATATAGTTCAGACAAAATACGTCATAAATGATACCTCAGTTGTAAATCAAACACGGTTGGTTGTATTTGTAACATACCCTGACGCCGTCACCGCAACGTTGAGGTTTATAAGATAAATATAGCATTTCGAAACATCAATCGGCATCCTGGGAATAACAAATAAAATACAAACCGATGTAACCGAAGCCACACAATCAGTCTGTATGTTCAAAAAATGAACGAAGCGTGGACGACGCGGTTTACGCTGGTAATAGTGACTCGATACGTAAAACATATTATAGCTCATTACTTTGAAGGGATGAAGCGTAAATATCAACTTGTAGGTGGAGATATTTATATGCACAATAATAAATACCAACACAATTATAAGTTTGAGAATCCTGTGTGAGAAGCTCCGTGTGTGGGGTGCAGTGGGTCGTTATACTCTAGACTAATGAGAGGTTTGGGAAAGTCGTTTTTCGGTACAAATTTGTAGTAAATCGACATAGCTCGCCGGATCAGATAATTTTTTCGCCATATATCGCCAGATCCAGAAATGGGAACATATGTTCAACAGTGGACTGCGATAGGTTGAAAAGAGAGAAAGTAGTTACCGCGGCCTCGTTGAAAATCAGCGTGAAACAATGCTTTGCATTTTGTTACTACTGTCATTCGGTAAAAAATCGGTGTTTCAGTAGAATGCCCCAATTCCAAAGTCTCCTTTATTTCCTTTCTCTTCCATTTCAAGGGCCGCAATATACTTCTAGTCCTGGTGTTCCGAGTGTCCATGGGTGGGCCATAATAACAAGTGAATCATCTGCTCATTTGTATACTATAAATAACACATATTACTGCATATTCTACTAATCGGCATCGATTTGAAATTTTTGAATTACAAATGAAGCTTTAGTGTATCACTTGAATTTGATGTACAGTGACGTGCGGCCCCTACGTAGTGCATTGGTAACAAGTTGGTGAACGCGCTCGTTAGCTCAGTGGCAAGGTTATTTTTTTATTGCGTCAGTAAAGACCTTTCTATGGTTGAACTTTGTTGGTTGCCAATGGGTGACCACAAAAATAGTAACAACATTGAATTATTAATACAAATCTCTAGCTGTGTAATAGCAATTGGATATATTCCCGGTCGAGATTTGCGTCATTGTAGTTTGTGCCCTTCATATGTAACGACGCCCTGTCACGCACACTCGTGTATCCCTTCGACTTTTTGAAGGACTTCGGTTTTCACACCGGTTGTTGCTTCTTTGATTCTGTGACCTATGTCAAACGTGACGTAAGGCTACTTGGTTTGCAAAACTAAATTGGAATGCGGGTTATATGTATCGGAAGATTTGGATTCTGAGCTAGCAATAATTGTGGGTAGCCTTGACGGGGTTTCAGGTCTCTGAGGGGGACTGAATGAGAAAAGCGCCGGGCTGGTATATCTGGTTCAAAATAGGGAGATATGTGTAGCTGGAGTTCAAGAGAGCTTTTAGCAAACTATACGAGCATATCAGTAATATAGTACATTTAGTCTTTTGAGGTCAACCTGTTGACAAGTAATTTTAATTCAATTTTTTTACAAAATTGTACTTACATTGTTAAAAGGTACATTATTTCATAACCTCTTAACCTTTCTCCTGTTCCAAAACTTGAACTTTATTTAGGTGCTGTGAAAGAAAGGTCAACATCTTTTGAAGTAATTAATTTCAGGACCATTACAAGTAAATATTTAGAGCCCTTCATCATTGTTAGCTTGGTTTACTAGGTAAATATTATATAGCATTTAGAAATATTCATTCATGCTTTAAAGTACAATTTAAAACAGTTATTCTGTTTATACAATCCTTTACTTTACTCATCACAAGTCAGGAACAAACTAAAACCCAACTAAGAAAACAGTGGAAAATTACGGTGCTGAAACTGATGTTAGTATAAGAAATTAAAATCGACTCTAGCACAAAGCTTTGAGTGCAATCACAAAATGAAAGACTGAAATAAAAAGTGCGATGCACTTAGGAACACTGTAAGCGTAGGAAGCTATTATGTTGATTAAATCTCCCCTGTGAAGTACCAAAAAATAAAAACTTCTGCGTTCGTTGGATCCGGATTCCTTGAAAAGGAAAACATATAAAATTCAGGTAGTAAAGTTGTCTCATTTCGGGAATCATTAAAACTTCCCCTCGCCAAAGCCGCTTTGAGTATTGATGTACTTAATCGGGAGCACGAACAAGTCGTTCATAATATTTTAGATATGTTTTCTTTATTAAATTAACGCGCCACCGATCAAGTGCTTGTCCCAAATCGAGTTCCAAGTTTAATCCAGACAGTTCGCTTGGATTTCGTAAAATTAACAAGCGACATCCAAAATGTTGGAATTCATGAAAGTGCCTGCTTTTTACTATCGTATATCAGTGATCCCACAAATCAGAATTACCAGCAGACTACCAGCGTTAAATGAATTTCAAGGTACATATTTTTTGTACCTTATATGTTAAGCAATAATACAAAGGCATTAAGTAAATATGTTCACTCATTGTATGTTGTGTAATGTGTGTAATCTCACATAAGAATGAATGCTAAGTAAGACGAATATAAAAATTAAAATTATATAGTTGTATGTCTGTTTTGCTTAAATATGTACCTGTACGTAATCATTCCCTACTATAGTCACATTTATCATATTCTATGTGCACAATACTCAGATATAATAAGGTTATTGAAATTTACTGGATATCCAATAACCTACAAATAATAATGAAATAAATATGTCGCAAAATCACCAACTAATACTAATCTGCAGTAATAAACCTAAACGGGTGTCCCATAAAACTCAATGATAACCCTGGTACCCTAGTACCTGGTTTAACTTGATAAGTCTAGGTACATACAAAGTACCGCATCTTTAAAACTTAAACATATTATATTAGCTTTTTATCATTAGAAAGTTATACCCTACTTTGAAAAGTATAGGAAGCTAAAGGGTTAACTAATCATGACATTTTTACTATTATTTTTGCTGTCTGTATTTAATGCAAAGCTTAAAGTTCCTGTTTTGCTACGTCGCAGTACTCATTCAAGAACTCTTTTAATACAGATCGCTTATACTTTATCGATTTATTAATTTTCGAAGTTTTTTGAAGTAAAGTGTAAACAAATTAATCGGATATACCTTTCTATCATAAAGTGGCAGCAACTACATTATTCAATGATATTATCTTACGTCTTTTTGACTGAATAATTCATGCAATCATCATGAAGTGTTGAATAATTTATATTTTAAATAACCTGTAAGACGTGTCTTAGCGCTCTACCCTTCTTCGTGTTAAAGTAAATACATTCATTGTAATATGCATGGATCGAATGAGAGAGTCTCAGAAAATGGTGTCTAGAAGTTCCTGATGTTATATTCTTTATCACACCAGGAATTCTTTTTAGCTCGAAAAACCATAAGGTTTTTTCAATTTAAGTAAAGTATTCATATTCATTGAACAATTTCAGCAACATTTTTATCCGTACACGTGGATACATACTTCTGCAATCTCTCGTTTGATATTATATTTGTTGATGTGAAGTTAACGTACGTGCACGTGTATTTCCTTATAGGCACCAGAGTAAGAGAATATTCCTGATAAAATGTTGTACTTGCTCATACACTTATTACTTCGAATCGATCCGTTATTGACAATGACTATTCATTATTAAAGTTTTCATATAACCTGCAATGAATGGTAGGGCGGAATTTTTGCAACTTCTATAACCAAAAGACTTTTAATTCATTTTTACAATAACTCTTCACTAACGCTTTTTCCCTTAAATCCTAAATATTTGATTACGGCTGTTCCAGTACTATAATTATCAAGTAGTTTGTAGCTGTATTCTTTCTCCATAGAATATAATGCAGTTCCGTTACTGTTCGCAATGTTCTTCACTTGTGTGGGATTTTTGTACGTAAAAAACAAGAAGCTTTGTTATATTACGAATTTTATAAAAAAAACTCTTTCTTATTTACCTGAACTGTATTACGGCAAAATATGTTTTCGTGACTGCCACAATAAGTACCCCAATTGCCGAACGGGTATATGATATGTCCGGGACCGACGGCGGCGGCTTTTCGATCACCAACCCGCATTTATTATATAAAGTGCCTATCCATTGTTATATGGGTTATAATGAAATTCAGGTTCAGTTCATAACGTAACTATATTATGGTTCAGATACCGCAATATGCCTATAAAGGAAGGATAATTATTATGAGGCCGTCGAGCTAAAGTGATGTGGCGAAACGATCTATAGTTACGTACATAATTATGCAATATCGATTGAGTCATTGCTCCACGACATAATTTTAACTTAATATCATTAGTTCTACTCGAGGCATCGTGTTAGATGCGGGAATGCTTGTAGCATGAATACAAGATTCAATAAGGAAGGGTGTATTAAGTTTCTATATTATTTTTACTTTTACATCGATTCAATGCTTATCCCAAAACTTCTGTGGGATCTTTATCCTAGATATAGTTATTTGCCCGCATATATTCAGAGGTTAATCCGTCTTCCATACACACAAGAAAGGAAAATAATATTAACACCATTATAGGCTACTGGGACAATACAACTTCAATGTAGGTATTACACTCGTAACGAATAAGGACGCAAATAAATACTGACAACGGTATAACGCATTGCTAAGCCGAAAGACAGAACATTCTTAAGATTATGCACATTCATGATTAATGATGTTATAAATAATATTGGTGGTTGGGTTGACATTTGCAAATTTTATCAGTTATTAGGTAGAAACGAAACTTCAAAATAATAACATGCTCATTTTATAATAAGTTATTTTATAGATATGCTAATGGAGTGGTACTGTGAAAGGTACGATCTTATATTCGGTGGTTCCAATATTCGGTAATGACTGTTCAATGTAGACCATTAAAAAATCGTAGTTATTACCTAAATGAAAGATCCGTTTCGATTAGATATTTTTAACTAATTCAATATAAAAAATATAGTTCTATTATTAGTTTATATATGGTAACTCTTAATCATTTGGAACATCACATAAATAGCCACGACTACTATCGTAATTCATCGGATGAAGTGATAAGAACTACATGAGCGTTATTATTTTGAAATCTGTTTTACATAGCAACATATTCAGATTGTGACCACTACAACGAAGGATTATAAGATTATAGTATCAATGAAACATGGACGTTAGTCATCGCCAAATATTCCTAAAACACAATTGAAACTATCCACCCTACAGTTACTAAGTCTTTGAGTATGACTCATAGAAAAAGAAAGGAAATTTTTCATTATTTTAATTTTTGGTGTCATTCTCAAACGCAATGAAAAAGATTGCTTTCATAAAAACATGCATAGGTATAATAAATTACTATTAAAATAATCATGATATAAGTTTAATATTATTTTTAATTATGCACCTTTTTTCATTCATTAGATGTAAAGTCCCTGCAAGATGCACACAGATTTCTAAGTAAATTAACATTATAGCTTTATCTTCAAACAACACATACGTTATATATGATTAACTTTCTGTCTTGCACCAGTAGGTGATTTTATAAGACTAGACTGATTACAGTCAAGCCTTACAATAACATAACACCTTCATGTATACACCGTATTATTACGGGTTAACTCAACTCATTTTACTTCACAAAGTGTTTTAATCTGCGGATTTGGTGAATCCGTAGCGGTAACATATTACCAGGTGCACTTACCTTGAGCGAAGCCATATCGGCAGACGGAGCGGTGTGTTTGATGGTCTCTAGCTGATCGAGGCACCAGTCCAGCTCCTCCACTGTCTCCAGTGCTAGCTTCATGTATGCTTCGTCTGCAAACAAAGAATTTAATTGTATAATGACGTGTAACCAATCAAGTACAAACCATTAAGACTAAAACGTCAGAGTCGGTTATATCCATAAGCAGCATTAGACTTTCTATTGTGTCTTGCGGTTTAAAAGGTGAAAAATATTAGAGTATACTTTAATTAATGTTTAATCTAGGTATGTGTCGTCGCAGTCACCGTGAAAATACTATGCAATGCTTTCATATCCAAAATAAATCCTATTATATGTTTTAAACGATAATGGGAATCATTGTTGGTGTATTTATTTGTTAGTTTTATTGTATCTACAAAAATGAGTTCTTATGTCTATCGTCTTAGCTATTTTAACATTTCGGCACATTAAAACCGTTGATAAACTATAAAGAACGATTAAAAAATTGTAACTTAAAGACAACTTTATTTTTTAATATTTATTTATTATTAATAAGTTGCATCAGCAGTTGTTGCATGCATGCGCACTGTGTTACTAGATTTCAAGAATTAATCATGAATACAGTGTAATTTAAATGAGAATAAATACAGATGTAATATAAAATAATCGAAATGCATTTGAAGTTGAATTTTAATTTAATCCATGAAAAGATTACCTACGGATATTTGCTTTATACTAGTGAAGTATCCTTAATAAGAATTAATTTTAAAGTCCCATACAATGTTAATATACTGAACACTATTCAGATAAATCTGCAATGCAGTTAACTGCTAATTTTGTGTTAAATGAAACATCAAGTCTTTTTGTGAAGAGTTGCTACATAATTCTGACAAGAGAATATATTTAAAACGGAAACAGTAACAATGATTCATTAGCTTTCGACTTTAAATATAAAATATTTCTAAGACTTTGCAAAAATGTCAAGGTAATTGTGATTAGTACTATAACATTGCATAGAACTAGTACTAATTTTCTTTAAGTTTCAATACAACAGGTTCACGTGACATACTTATCAGCGTAGGCGGATAATGCAACCTCTACAATGATTACACTATTATTTAAATAAAACACGGGACAAAATCATGATTATGTGCGTCACAATGTGGTGTTTTCCAGATAATTTGACTCGTCTTTGACCCAAGCAAAATGAATACAAATACCTTGTAGTCTGGCATGAATACACCCCCGATTACAGATAACAGTTGGTTATCACTCGTAAGTTATATCGTGCTAATCCGTAACTGTTAAGTGATGTTGCCGGTGGGTAAATATCATTCAAGCCGTAATTATACATTGTCAAATCCCGAATGCTAAATTTAGACGGATATAACGTATTATCTCTTTAGCGAAGGGTGACGTCTGTTATTTTAGGTAATTGCTGGGATTAAAATGTGAATGGACTTTTTAGTATTAAGTTGTTGTTGTTTCCGTAATTTCTATTTGTATTACACACGTACATTTGATTTTACCTACATGATTTTTTTTGCGTTTATTACAACATGCAACCCGAGTGATAAGTTGTGTAATAATCTAATAATAGTTTTTGATAATATAGTCGGCCAATCCACACTGGTCCCGCATGGACGACTTAGGCCTATACACTGTTTATAGGTAGGCTCGAGCCCATGGTGGGTTTTTTGATAACAAGATCTATAATCCTAAACATTTCTAATGTTTTTATTTATTTATTTAATAGAATAAAGGTAATTTCAAATTTCGCTCTTGCATAAAAAGGCCCAGGTTCTAATGTTCAGGAAACAGATCCGCCGCAAGAAGTCTACTATTAAAATTTATGTTAAAAAAGTAAAAAAGAAATTCTTATTGGAGATAGGCAAGTATAACAACAATAAAAGCATGGATTCCAATGTGGTCTATTTGTAGATGAACCATCATTGGCCCACGCGGGGTACAGGCTTATCGGCACAGAACAGCTATTTGAAATCATATGTCACCAAATAGTCAGGAGGTTATTTGATTTGTGGCATGTTGCTCAATTTGTCCTGGTTTACTATCTTTCAAATCAATTATATTACAATAATATTTTTATTCCGGTTTAGATAAGGTTAATCACAAACTTAGTAACAAGGAATTTCAATATAACAAGAATACAATTTGAATTTAGATATTACGTGATATTATCTGTTTGTTTACGCTTTTGAAGTGTCTTCCGGATCTTCTACTATATAGTCAATTTAGGGCAAGATCGAATTTTAAATATAGATAAGTGACAAAAATGTCGATCACGGATATACCCTTGAGATGGAAGAAGTGATTAGTTCAATATTATCCTGGGCACTTATAATTTAATGAAATTTATAAATGAAATGTCAATATATTTATCATTTGGTACGCTTCGTTTTAATTGTAAATCTTGCTGTATTGAGACATATAAGAAGTAAATAAAGGTATGGATTACGTGCCAAATAACATGTTTAGAAAATTATTAGCCTTTTTATCAATAAAATCTTATTTACTTGTAAGAGCTTAAACTAAATAACATAACGTCGACGCGTCTGATATTTGTAGGCATTTGAAAATACGTTGATTTATTTGTAAGTAAGAGTATGTTTACATATTTTATGTACATAAATGTATCTTCATTCTATGAAGCATTATGGGGTCAATGGGTCACATTTCAATTTATTTTAATGTCACGGTACCCTTGATATAATTAATTTAGTTATATACGTAACCATTTCATTACCCAGTAAAAGGTATACATTTTTAGATATACCGAAGGCACAAGTAACTTACAATGTAGACGATATGACAAACTGATATTATTTGATTGACCTCGTTAACGATGATGGATCGATTTTCATACCAAAATTATATGGCAAGGACATTTGTTGGCAATCTGAGTAAGCAGTGCTTCTTCTAGTATCCGAGTAGTATAACACTCGTAGGTATTTAATCTTAAAAAATATACTGTAAGCTTTCATAAACTTCTTAATTCATGCAGCCCATAACGTGGCACCTGGGCTAGATGACGTATATGATACCAGTAAACGTAAATTGTTTATACAAATTAGTTCATCATTCATCATCATTACAGCCCAATTATGTCCACTGCTGAACGAAGGCCTCCCCTAATGATTTCCACGCGGACCGATCACTTGCAGTTGACATCCATCTGCTACCCGCCACCTTAACCAGATCATCCGTCCATCTGGTTGGGGTCGGCCTACGCTTCGCTTTCCGTTACGTGGACGCCACTCGAGAACCTTTCCGCCCCATCGGCCATCGGTTCTACGCACTATGTGCCCTGCCCACTGCCACTTCAACTTGCTAATCCTCTGGGCTATGTCGGTCACCCTAGTTCTCCTACGGATATCATCGTTTCGGATTTTATCGCGTAGGGAGACACCTAACATAGCCCTCTCCATAGCACGCTGAGCAACCTTGAGCTATTCAAGAGGCCCTTAGTGAGCGACCACGTTTCGCTTCCGTATGTCATAACTGGCAACACACACTGGTCAAAGACCTTCGTCTTGAGACACTGAGGTATTTTGGACGAAAAGATCTGCCTTAACTTCCCGAACGCTGCCCATCCTAATTGGATTCGACGAGAAACCTCCTTCTCGAAGTTGGACCTACCCATTTGGACTACCTGTCCCAGGTACACATATTCGTCAACAACTTCGAGGACAGAACTTCCAACTGATATCGGTATAGGTACGACATGGGTTAGACATGACTTTCGTCTTGTCCATGTTCATTTTAAGACCCACCTGTTGAGAAGCTCCGTCTAGGGTTTCGAGCATAGTGCTTAAATCCTCCATGGATTCTGCCATGACTACTATATCATCGGCAAATCGAAGATGAGTGATGTACTCGCCATTCACGTTGATGCCAAGTCCTTTCCAATCGAGCAGCTTAAACATATCTTCCAACGCAACTGTGAACAGTTTCGGAGATATAACGTCTCCCTGTCTCACTCCTCGGTGCAATTGGATAGGTTGTGTAAGCTCTTCATGTACACGGACTGACATAGTAGCGCTCTCGTACAGACATCTCAATACTTCGATATAGCGAAAGTCAATATGGCACCGTTGGAGGGCCTGAAGCACAGCCCAAGTCTCGATCGAATCAAAGGCTTTCTCATAGTCCACAAACGCCAAGCATAATGGCCGGTTATACTCTCTAGTCTTCTGTATAACCTGCCGCAGCGTATGTATGTGGTCTATGGTGCTGAAGCCTTTGCGGAACCCGGCTTGTTCGGGGGCTGGAAATCATCAAACCTACGCGCGAGACGGTTCGTGATGACTCTGGAGAACAACTTGTAAATGTGGCTCAATAGCGTGATGGGTCTATAATTCTTCAGCAAGGTTTTGTCGCCTTTTTTGAAGAAACACCACCACGCCATTGCTCCACGCCTCTGGCGTCGCACCCTCACGGATCACGGAATTAAAGAGCTTCTGAAGGGTCTTAAGCACTGGCGTGCCACCTGCTTTCAAAAGTTCTGCGGTAATTCCGTCTTCTCCGGGGGCCTTATTTCGCTTAAGTTGTTTCAGAGCCATCCTAATCTCGCTCAAGGTGACTTCCGGGATATCCTCAGATAAATGTCGGGTTAACTTAGCTCTCGGGTCTTCGGCTAAGCTTGAAGCGGGAATCTGTGTAGCGGTATATAACTCGCTGTAAAACTTCTCAATCTCCCTCAAAATCTCTGGTTTGATGAGACTACATTTCCACTGTTGGTCTTCAGACTAGTCAGCTGGCTTTGCCCAACAGACATGTTCCTCGCAAACACCTTGGAACCCTGTTCCGTTCGATCGCCTCTTTAATACACTTTGTATTAAAGCGACGAATATCGCGTCGCAAGGAGCTGGATATACGTCTATTAAGCTGCCGGTATTGTGACGCGTCGTCTGAAGACTGCAGTTTCATCTGTCGTCTTGTCGCCATGAGATCGAGAGTCTGTTGAGATAGTTTATTGGGTCTTAATTTGCGTTGTCCCTTGCAAAACTTAGACCCAACTGTTTGCAGAGTTTCCACTAGCCCGCTATTTATATCGTCCACTGTTACGCAGCTCTCTAGGCATTCAAAGCGATTCTGCAGTTCGAGTTGAAAGCTCTCGGGGTTATTGATTTGAAGCACGTTAGGTCGGAGCGTAGACTTCATCAGGCGAGACCTCTCCAGTTGAACATTAATATTTAACGTGCCTCTTACCATACGGTGATCGCTACCGGTTTTCACCCTGGCGATCACAGAGACGTCGTTAAATATATGTCTTCTGGTGGTCATGATGAAGTCAATCTCATTTCGTGTGGAACCATCGGGACTCAACCAAGTCCACTTCCTCTGCGGCGGCTTCTTGAAAAAAGAGTTCATCATAAAGAGTCCCTCTTTTTCCATGAAATCGGCCAGCCGCTGTCCCCTGGGGTTCCGGTGTCCAAATCCATATTGCCCCACTTTCAACTCACAACCACTTCGAATGCCCAGCCTTGCGTTGAAGTCTCCCATAACGACCGTAAAGTGTGTCTTGGAGGTATGCATTGCTCTGCTGATATCATCATACATAGCCTCCACTTCATCGTCGGAGTGCGATGAAGTCGGTGCGTAAACCTGTACCACCTTCAGCGCATAGCGCTTGGTGATTCTTAGTACAAGGTACGCTACCCTAGCTGACACACTTTCGATCTTCACGATGTTGTTGATGAGAGACTTATGGACGAGAAACCCGACACCACCCCGGGATAGCTGGTCGCCCTCACGGTAATAGAACAGGTTGCCGGATTGCAGTATTGTGGTGTCCTCCCCCTGTCTTCGGACTTCACACAAACCTATTATGTCCCAATGCAACCTGTCTAACTCCGTTTCCAGCTCCAATAGTTTTTCGTCAGTCCTCAGTGTGCGCGTGTTATATGTTGCCAGTTTTAATTGCCGTTGTTGTTTATTTTGGTAGCCGGATCTCTGCCGGAGATTCTTAGCACCCCTTGCCCCGCCGTAACCGTGGCCGCTACCGTAGCCCGGAATAGCGGGGCCGCCGGGGACTAGGGGCCAATTCTTAACTGCGTCTTTCATAGGGGGTAAATGCCATACTCACCACGCTTGGCAGGCGGGTTGGTGAGCGCAGAGATACGCCAGTACCTAAGTGATGCTGCTGCCCATCACTTGGTGGGAAATATTCCCTCTGTCGCCTTCTACGACACCCTAGGAAGAGTAGGGGTGGTGACAATTGTATTCTAGTCAATTAACAAATTAGTTAGTAGTTAANCGGCGCTAAAGCTGGCGCGTCATAGCGCTCGTGCGCCGCTCGTTGGCTACTTTCCCATTTACCCTGGAAGAGGCGAACGAGAGCGTCCTGGATGGTGGATCTAATCCGGCGCCAACACTCATTAGTACCTGTCACGCTCCAAATGTACCCGCGGCGCATTTGTATATCACATTTTTACGATGAATATGAATAACAGCGTCCTTGGACGAAACCTAAGCATGATTAAGCTTTTGATAAATTCACTTTTCATTTCGTGACTTTGTTAGCTGTGAAGAGTTGTAATACTTCATTATAAAATTATAAGGAAGTATTACATAGTCCTTGTTTTCGAATGAAGACGATTTATGTTTAATATTAATTAGTTCTTTTGTTGTTATAGCGTCCTTTTGATAGTATGTTTGACATGCAAAGGAGCATATGTTTTTAACAGTTACACTGCAAAATGTATGTTGTTTCAACATTGATGGTTACTTCTTGCTTTGTGCTTATCGTAATATTATAATTTCTCTCGGAGTAGAGGTGGGTACATGGGCTATAAAGGTAACCACAGTAGCTTAAGATTGTGAACCTTAAGGGCACTAGTATATGTTATTTATATTATCAATGACTCGAGGAGCTAACTGTCCCAGCAAACAATAAATGTTCTATTGTGTTTCTGCGATAAATCGGGCCGAGCTTTATCCTTGTTTCTTTCATATTTCTAAACCTAGTACTAAAGGTTAGGTATTACACTTGTTCATTAGGTTTTCCCTACGAGATAAAAATAGAAATGAGAACATCCTTGGCAGAATTAAAGTAATCAACATGGCGCACATGGCCATCGTGTCGTGGAAGTGGTCAATTTTGCACCGAGAAAAATTGTTGATCACTGAGAATGCAAATTGGTCTGGTCTGGTTGTAGCTAAGAGGTAACAGATGAACCTTAAAAGTCATCAGTAGATTTGGACTTTGGAAAAATTACAACCTGCGTTATCTCGATCGTTGGTTACTGGGTTTCCGAGTCGTGTCGAGTGACAGGCCAAAATAGAATGGCTGGAAAATAGAATAACTATCTACGAGTATCTACAGTTACTACTGCATCTATCATAGGGACTGAGATACCGTCATGTCAGCGAATAGGTCGCCCCTGTTTGCTCATAAAATTTATAAGTATGTATTGTTACTTAATCGTTTGGCGGCCTAAACATATACTTAAGATTTAATATGAGG
Source organism: Leucinodes orbonalis (assembly GCA_019425675.1). Lineage (NCBI taxonomy): Eukaryota > Metazoa > Arthropoda > Insecta > Lepidoptera > Crambidae > Leucinodes > Leucinodes orbonalis. Next base: position 59,687 of record PQWD01003411.1, read on the forward strand.
AGCGCGCTGTGGGCCACATTACTGTTAAACTTTTTAACATTGTTTTATATATAATTGATGATGTGACTGTTTGCTGTTCCCAAATAAAAGAATAAAATAATACAATACAATAAGCAGGGACTGTTCCAAAACATCGAAACTCAAAAATCCCTAAAGGCCGGGCTGCCTGCTACAAAATAACGAAATAGGCGAAGTCTATGACCAGCAGCAGACTGCGATTAAAACGAATATACTACATAATATAATTACGCAAAAAAACCTTTGATTACTAGTCTATAAACTATACAAACTAAAATACGACATGAACAAGTTAACGAAAGCGAAAATATTTTTGACTCGGCAAATAATGAGTGTAATCGGCGATACGGAACAAAACGCGATAATACGCCTTTGGGAAACAAGAAACTCCCAAATGTCGTATGACCATCTTATTTCATTAGGACTGATCAAGTTACGGATGATTATTAGTTTTAGTCACGCTCAAGTGCGGAAAAATATTTGTCTTTTGTGTTGGCTCTATCTATAACATTTTGTACTCCCACATTTGTAGCTTCATTGATGAATTTATTAAGGCTATACACCCTCGTACGGGTAGGCTCGTGCCCCACGGTGGGGACGTTAAATGAGTTGACGATTGTCACTAACGGAAATAAAAATAGTATACCTGATCGTCCATTTCCCTTTGTGTCTTTCATTTCTTTCACTAATACTGATGTACATATAATTAAAGCGATTGTTTCACACTATGATGTAAACTTAAAGAAATTTAAAACCGACTTTTCACATATTTTTTAGGCTAAAAACTTTTTTAAATCTTATAACCAGCCATATATTATAATAAAATAGTACTACTCTGTAAAAGCAAGAGTGAATATCTTGCCAGTACGGATCAAACGCGACTAAATGTGTTCATGAAACTGTACAATAAATTGCCATTTGGCGACATATTGTAAAATCATTAGGAAAGTCTACCTACAACAAAACACGTCATTGGATGTGAGAATTGCCTTCTCACGATCCACAAGATTTTCCGACGATACTTAAATATGATCAAACAAAGCAAAGGATACATTAAGTAACTTGAAACGTTAGACCAATTGTATCAATACACAACTAACTGGAGAAAATCCTAATTCAAAACTTCATAGTATAAGTAAACAAATTAATGCACGGCGAAAACAAAGTAAATAGTAATTGATTTTTATAAAAATCTTGTAATTTTTATATATATAGATAAGGTGAAAATGTGTCTTTGAGCATTTTAATCTGTGATTGAGATGCATTGTTTTGTCAAAGATTTTAAAATTCATAATCCCGCTTTTTTACCCAAGGAATTTTGGTTGCAACTACTGATGGTAGGTTCAGTCAAAATGTGTACGATTTAATATTGACTCGTTGGTTTTTCTCGTCGTTCTTTTGATAAAAGCAAATTTTGTAAGTTTCGAAGGAATTTTTGTAAGTTGAGTGTCTAATTACTCATATCTAAAAATTATAGATTAGACCTTTACAAAAATACACACATTATTTGTGATATTTACAACTATTTTACAAAATTGGCTTCCGTCTGCCAAAAAAGTTTTTAGTGAATCTCGATTGTGGTGAACTTCCTAAGGAATTACATGTCAAATTTATCTTGTTGTCAAACTTGTTCCGGTCCTTCCTTTTTTTGTTAGTCAGCCACAAACTTAGTTATGAAAGAGAAGAACTCATATGAGTTGCGATAAAACATTAATGGGCTTGGGTAGGTACATGTTATAAAATTGCCAATAATATAGCAGACCCTTATCTGTGTTTCAAACATTAATTAAATAGTTTAACCAATGAAATTGGTTGAATTCGGATATCGGTTTTCCACAATAACACTGTATTAACACTCCCCTCTTGGGTTACCTGTTATTTGAAATGGATTTCATCTCCGTTTCCCTAAACATTTCTATCCAAATTAAAGGCGGCGAACAATCCAATCGCAAAGGATTACGGTACCTTATCAGATTGTGTCTTTATTATGTTCGCAACGACCGAGCGAAAAAACTCTTTCCATTTAACAATTACCTACTGCTCTCCGATGGCCTTATCAATCTTATAAATAGTCTAAGGTGATTTTAAGTAATTGGTTGTAAATTGTAATAGGAAAAATACGTTACTTGGATGTATAAAGATGTCAATTTTAAAAATTTAAAATACAAAAGGCTGCCAACCCCTATATAGATGCTTTTTAAAGTATTAGTAGCCTAAAGTGACAGAATATATAACTATCTCGTAAAGTATACTGCCCTATTGTTAAACTATTTAATGAAAAGCTCACCAAATAAATGTAATGGGATAGTCAACCTCAAACTTTTAGCTTCTTACCTTGAAAACTGCTAAAAGTCCCATTTCATCATCTCAGCTCATTGTGTCCCCACCGAGGGGCACGAGCCTAAAGGGAGAATAGACCTTAGCTATCCACGCGGGACCATTGCGGATTGGCTAACTTCACGCACAACCTTTGAATAGCTTCGTAGGCGGCGCAGGTTACTACCTTTTCCTACCTACCTACATACATATTTTCCTTCACAGTAAGAGCGTCAGATAAGCGTACATATAATTTCGAAAAAGACATTGGTACATGGCGGATTTGAACCTACACCCTCCAGATCGGAAGGCAAAAGTCGACACCAATGAGCCACCGACGCTCTGAGTGGTTTTACAACTTATTAATAAGTTATTTATTTCTGATAGCACAAGGAGTAGATGCCTTATATTATCTTAGCAGTAGCAGTGTTAGCTATATTATTCATTAGTTTTGTTTAGTCTACGATAATGCTATTGCTTTATAATATTTTCCTTATAATCCATCACTGCTAGCAAACGAGTGATACATGTAATTCTTTGAAGGAAAAAGTATGTTCCTCGAATAGGAAATAAAATCATATCAAATGTGATAAGAACGTAAACAATGGATATGTAACATGTGTGCGAATTGGATATCACTATGGTATCTTTATTGTAACACTTATCTCTTGTGAAATGCTTACATAAGGTATAATAGTGATTTCTTATTTGATACTTTGAATTTTTGAGGTCAAACTTGAAGAATCATTTATGTATTTTGATAATGTAGCGGTGAGCCGGTTTTTTTATTTATAGATAGATAGAGAATAATTCTTTATTGCACAAACAAAAAACACTTAACAAGATTCTGCACAGGAAAAAAGTACAATGCGGCCTTATTACTAATAGTAATTTCTTCCAGACAACCAACTTATAATAGAAGAGACAATTGAAAGAAGGGGTATGCATACATATAAACAAGAATAAGAGAAAAACAAATAACCTAAATATATATACTTAAATACATACATATGTAACTATCAACTAATATAATATATATAAACATAAAAAATTATGCTAATGTATATATAATATATACATTAGCATAATTTTTAATACATACATACATAGTATAATATTGCAAACAAAAATACCTAAATTAAATATACAAACTTTATAATTTAAACAAAATAATACTACGATTTATTCAACTTAAATAACAGTGACAGGCAGAAAAGGACAATGAAATAATCCACTAAGCCAGAAATAATCCTTGACTGACTTTTAAAAATAGGAAGAGTTTGGATTTACGAATCGATAGTGGTAAAGAATTCCATAAACGAACAGACTGCACAGTAAAGGACTGAGTATACACATGCGTAGAATGAGAGGAAATATAAGATGGATTTATTAGCTTATTTAGTTAAATCTCAAACTCCCGTAACAAAAATGTGGTACCAATTGTATTATATAGTTATAATTTAGTAAATGAACAAAGCCTTGCAAGTTTTTGTATAATGTGTCGATTGATTTCAGAACTATATTTGTAATTATTAAATATGAACACGGACTTATGATGATGTTATGTTTATATGTATTTCTTACAAAACATCGTACTGACCTCCTGGATTCAAATTCTTTGGTTGTGGTGTGACAGCTGAAGCTGCTCCAGATGATCTCCGAGATCTGAAAAGAAAGACTCCGATTGTAATAAATGCATATAATCTTCAGTAGAGAAAACGGATTTAAACTATGGTAGACACGCATTTTAATTTCACATTGCATCATGTAGTACTAAAAAGTAATTTAGGCTGATTATTAGCAGCTATTCTTATACGATACGCAAAACAAATTGGAATTTAATGTCTTCGAACACAAACGAGAATACCTTAAAAGAGTAAACAGTAAAGCCTTACATAAGTGTTACTCTGAAAAAGCTCTTATCTTTAATGAGATTAAATATTTTTAGCGTATTCTAAAGGCTTTGATATATGTGAGTGAGGGCAAGGTCCAAAGACACTGCGCTGTCAAAGGTATTTATTTTTTCTTCAAGTTTGTATTGACGTCGAATATATTAGACGTACTCGAGATTTAAGATGCCGTATAAAAAATCATAAGCAAATTACCAGCTTTTGTGTTGAACAATTTGCTTATTTTGTAATAGAATAGTGCTTTAAAAATTTTCTGTTAATGTAGGTACATACTTTCAAAGTTAGAGAAGGGGCACCAATATCAAATTACTTAATCTACAATTAGGACAAATAGATACTTTTTGCGAGTACCGTGATATCAGCGCAATATCGGTGAGATAACTCCGAGCATGAAATATGATTGGCTGAAGAAAGACTATTTATGACCATTTGCCCAGATTGGTTTACCAATGTAAAGAATAAAGCGTCTTTCTATTCAATATATGCACTCATTTCGTAAACAACATTCGTGCTACAGATCGGACTTGTATAATTAATTATAGAGAGTATCAAATGCATCAACACACAGATGGTGGATAAAACCCACACGGACGTGTATATGGTTCGAGGAATCAAGATCGTCATAGCAGGCGGCTATCATTAGCTCAATTGTTGCCATCTTCCAACATGGAAAATATTTCAGTAAACTGCGTAATTTATTTAGGAACAAGTTAGATTTTTAATTCAGGTTATGTTACATGTAAGTGGTTTTATCACAAAAAAGCAACATAGTTTTAATATATTTAAATGATAACTGTAACTAAACTAGAAAATATTTTTCATTATGATGTTGCTCTCTGTATAATTTTTCAAATAAAAAAAAAATTACACACATCGCTAATTGCCTTTATAAAACATATTTATTTTGCAAGGTACTTTTGATGATAGGTATACATCGTAAATCACAGCGTTATATTTTTGATTTAAATTAATATTTAAAAATGTTTTTGATCATTTAAAAATGATCAAAAACATGTTTTGTGATGTTTGTAGTCCATGTTTAGTTGTAATTTATGGTAAAAGCGACAATAAGGTATAGGCGTAATACAGTTTCATAGTCATAAGGCACAGCTGTACACTGAAACCACAATGTTAAAGAAAAGGTAGTTATAAATTGAAATAAAAACGAAAAGCCCTCATACATTTAAGCTACATCTCTTAAACAAATGTGCAAAGTTTTTCGGCGCACCGTATTACGAGCGGCGGTTTTAATGTTTCAAAGTTAAGCAAATAGCATCATATTAGACAACATTTGTAATACGTATATTATCTTTTATACTTGTGTTATGGTAGCTATTTAGGAGTAACAGTCTGAACAATATTTAACGGGAGAAATGTTTGCTACATGTATTTGCAATCGGCCCTTTGTTCCGCATTTATGCTCAATACGATCAGTTTTCCGAGATATCAGAAAAAAAGTTTTTCGTACTTCCCAAATACGGGTAATATTCATTGACATTCTCATAATGAGGTAAAGCTGATCAATTAGGAGTATCAACCTAATCTATGACATTATGAATTCAACCATGTTGGTTCGGAGATATAGTTGGTGGAGCGTGTCTTATAAATTTAATACCCAAACTGGACAGATATTTGTGTGACAAACATTTGTATTGGTTCTATTCCACTCCGACGTAAATTAACGATATTATCGCCGGAAAATCACAAAATCCTCCTCGTCTTCAAATAAAACATATGAGAAGATAAATGTACAGCCGGTTTATGTAACTGTTTCATTAACGAAACATTTAATAATTACAATTAATTAAAGTACCTATGATTGTGTATAATATGTTTATATTTTTTCATTAAACATACACAATACAGGCTAAACCAAAATATGCGCAGGGTAGGTGATATGAGGAATGCACGCAAAGCCGCGGAACAACGAAACAAAAAAACTACCCAAACTGTAACTAAATTAAAAGCTGGCAACATTACACATACTGATCATCATTGTAACTGCGTTCTAAAATTAGCAGTCGGTCGGCCGGGTGGCAAACCATCAACACAATCTTGACGTCGAGGTTGAAATAACAAGCAACACGTGAACCTTATTATCAGTCTAAGATTATGCGACAGGTTATTTTTAAATCCGGCATTTAAATTTTGTTTTCAAAGATTTATCAGTCTCTTATTCCGTATTACAGATGTTTAAAAAATTAGTGGAATAATTGACTGTATCTGGCTTGATAGCGAGTTATTGGTGGCCCTGATTGACTTAAAAGGATTTGGGTATATATCTTATCATAGACAAATATTTCGGTTTCAGACTTCTGAGTTTATTTGTTGTCTGTTACCAACCTCACAATCCAGCAAACATCTGATATTTACTACTGCTACGTGCGATAGGCATCGTGCTTGTATTCAGAAATTGCTTTACGGTTTTATTATAATGGGTTAAATACCCATTATAATCAAACCGCTTTCTATTAATCTTTAATTAAAATATTGCAAAGTATATGCAAGAAATTTTATGTATGGAATATCATCATCATCATCATTACAGCCTAATTATGTCCACTGCTGAACGAAGGCCTCCCCTAATGATTTCCACGCGGACCGATCCCTTGCAGTTGACATCCATCTGCCACCCGCCACTTAACCAGATCATCCGTCCATCTGGTATTCATAAACTCACAACACATGAATCTATTGTCTACCAGCAAGCAATATTCTAGCTGTTATGCTACACTTAATGTTTAAAAATCGGTATGTCTCTGGCTTATAACAAATATTTTTCAATTATTTAAGCCCATAATGAGCTTAACTGTGAGACTAATCCATTCCTCATACCAAAGAATTATTTTTGTTGATGTGGGAGTATTACTCTGCTATCTCACCCGTTGCAAGGTGATAATATATGCAACACTAAACATGCATACAAAAAAAAATACCTCTCTTTGTAAAGGCCCAAATTGTAGATAGAAACAAATCTACAGGCAGGGAATTCCACTCCTTAATTTGGATGATACAGGTTGATTAAAAAGCTTTGTGTGCAAAAATCATATAAGTATTTTAACTAGTAAATAGTCATTTAATAAGATCAAAAGGGGCCATCCTTTATCTTTTGGGACCTACATCTTGCTTAATAATCTTGTGGCAACCAATATGCACATGCAACCATATGATGGTCGGCCTACGCTTCGCTTTCCACGTGGACGCCACTCGAGAACCTTTCCGCCCCATCGGCCATCGGTTCTACGCACTATGTGCCCTGCCCACTGCCACTTCAACTTGCTAATCCTCTGGGCTATGTCGGTCACCCTAGTTCTCCTACGGATATCATCGTTTCGGATTTTATCGCGTAGGGAGACACCTAACATAGCCCTCTCCATAGCACGCTGAGCAACCTTGAGTCTATTCAAGAGGCCCTTGGTATGGAATATATTAAGATCATATTAATGTCCGCCGCGGCTTCTCTGAGTATACCTACAATTATATTTCTAAAAAGATTGTCAATATATTACATCTATAGCATGGCAAATTCATTACTTCAATATCTCTTTGTATTTTGTTTAGAGTTAGGGTAACAAAAGTGAAAATTTTCCAGAATACAGCCTTTTGGGGTCGTAGCCTGGATATGAGACCACTATCTACACCAGACGGTCGTAAATTGTGATTATCAGGCCTAATAGTTAACTTACTAGGGGCACTTTACAAAAACAAATTGAGGAAAAATATTAAATACTCAAATCCGCGTAGGTATAAAAAACACAGAGCGAAGACATAAAAAGTCTCTATGATGTATGTATTAGAATAAAAGTAGACGGTCAAAATAGGGATATTATAATGTTTCCTTTGCTTTCCTTTTGAGGTAGAGAATCTTATAAATGCCAGTTGATTACATAAAATCACTTTTTATTGAAATTTCAGCATGTACAGAGTACAAAGATGCTCCTTCCCTATAAAATAAAGTACTAAGTTTGGAACTGTTGTTACGGTTGCGTACTCGTAACTTATACAGTTTTACCGGCGGATGTCGAAATGGTACAGAGTTTCCTATCTTCAACGTTATTTATGTCGGTACAAACTTCTGCAAGAGGAACTATAAATGTACTGAAAAAAATAGACGATGTTTCCTTGTAATCGGCAAAGATGCGAGTAATTCAATAAAGCTTACTTGTAACAAAGGAGTGTATTGTATTATCAGAGCAGTATATTTTTAATACGTACAATGTTTGTATTGACACGTAATTAAATAGAACAATGATTTTTTATATACTATATATTATTATTTTATTTATTATTTGATTATTCTACTTAGATGAACAATAAGTTAGTTTATTGTTTATCTAAGTTCTTCTATAGTAATTCTTGATAAATTCTCCTCACTAAGCGGATTCGCAGATCATGATATTAAGGAACACTTAATATCGAGATACATTATTCACTGCCTACTAATATTGCATTGTATGTTATGGTCTTATGGTACAGAGAAAAGATATTTTGGGGATGATAAAATGAAAAAAAAGAGAAGTCAGATTTCAGCCAAAGCAAACGTGAATCATAATTATTTTACAGCATACAATTTTTAAAAGATCGGAAATTTTTAGTGACATTTTTAGGATACCTAAATTGTTAAATTTTGGGTGAGAACTAAAAATGTTTACTGCACACATATTTTACAATTGGATTCATTGCAAAAACGTATTAGTTAAATCATAGATAAAGTATATACACAAAGGCGGCTTAGAGGCATGACAAAAATATTGAAGTATATATGTGTTGGTAAATGTCTATGTGTAAGTTCCAAATAGTGTCATCCACGCCAAAAGTTCTTATTATGGATTGTGATGTAAATTAACGGGCGGTCTCTTTTCTTACAAAAACCAAGAAAATCATGGGTAATTTAATCCTGATAAATCTTAATCATAAGCAAACCTATCATTGTTAACAACTTATAACGACGGTGACCGATGGTGGCCAGTACTTAGTTACTTTGAGCTAATAACTGCGATAACTCCTGAGCTCGGATGAACTGAGATATTCATTTGAATTAAATGCTGTGAAGGGCAATTTGTTTTAAATTAAATACACGTGATAAATAACATATTTATTTGAATATGGATTTATATTATGTTTATGAAAACACCTTCGCAATCAATGCATTATTTTAGATAAATTTAAGAAGTTATTGTGACCTAACCTTTGAAGATAAGACATGCTGTCGCGGTCTTATCTTTAAAGGTCGCCGATTTCATTTAATTTCATTACAGCCTATATCCTTTATCGATAAATATGAAATCTAAAACTGAAAGGTCCAGTAGTTCCTGATTATCTCAGGACGAGGTGAGTTCAAACAAACAAACTCTTCAGCTTTATAATATCAGTACAGATACAGTAAATTAATTTACTCAATACTTTTAAATTATTTTATTTATTGCCCTCTCAATGTAACACTTTTTTGAGATGTGTTCGTATGGTTTCCTTGCTTAATTGAACATTTCGTTTACGTGTTTAATTCTTAGATAATCATAGTTCCTATTATGAGTTTAATCTGGTCTATTTTAAGTCCGCATCCATTTTTCCATCAATGGTGAACTGTGCGGAAACCTGAAAACATCGATATTTATTTACCATTATGTAAATAAAACATAAGTATCTATGATTAATGTTATTTTTACATAAGTAGACGAAATCATCAATATTTATGTTGAGTATTCTTCTAAAACACTATTCAAGTTTTTTATCGATTGTAATGCCGACACCGTTTTGTCAAGCACTAGCGTAAACAAACAATTTGCTATTTTATACATAATTTCTCGAATTTAAATAAAAAACACTATTTATTCTCAAATATATAAATGGGAATCAAAATTATATTGAAAACTTATATTTATAAGCCAATCTCTAGCTGAAATTAAGTAAAAAATGGTTCGTAAAATTCCAATGATAAAATCGTATTAACCAGTGAAAAGTGTACGTATTAATTCGGATTATTTCGCCTAGTAGCGTTGCATCCAGGTACAGCACACGACACCATAATTGTATAAAGTAATAATTACAATATTAATAGAACAATTAGTAATAATATTCACAATTTTCACTGACACTGACAACACACCGGGCTGCTATATGGGCCGCTAACTTGCAAAAACAATAACATATAATCCTTTATTCGCTGTCTCTTTTTCTCACGGGCATTTGTACTTGATTAAGGACCTCTCACTCCCACGCTTCGTGTATCTTATAAGCGCAGCGCGCTAATTCTAAATCTATGAGTTAAATATTGAATAATGGGAATTTTAAAAACGGAACCCACCTACACTCCCTTTTTCTCCGAAATTATAAGAACTTTACTATTGAAACTTTGTGAGTTGTTGTATTCAACCGAGAGTACACAATGTGAGATTATTATCTGCCACTGGAGAACATCAGCCAAAGCAAAAGTTGCTGTACTTTGTTATTTACGGATGTATTAATATTGCTTTACCATATTTTATTTTGTTTTTCCAATCATATACTGTAAACAGCGGATTTAAAACAGCCATCGTCACTCGGGCCTATTGTTATGTGGATTTACCCAATGTATTGATACTTTCTTTGTCGACTGTTCAAAATTATTTTAAATTTGGCATTGTTCCTCATCAATGCTTTACATATATCATTGATAAGGAACAATGCAATTGTTATTCTTCCCATCATATACTGCTGCACACACATAATCGATTACACTTACCTATACCATAGAAAATGCTTGCAATTTGTAGTCATACTAAAATATTAAAAAAGAACTGTCTCATTCATGATTAAAGTCACATACTAAAATAATCTTTATTATTATTATTTTATTACCTTAATATTGAAGTATATTTGTTTGAATTACCATTGCTCCATGAACTTGCAACGATAAAAGGCGTTGCCAATGTACCCATGCATAATAATTAAGGAACATTTACAGCATCAACGTTAGTATTAACAAAGTAAAGCAAACGCGTCCGAAATGTTGGTCCAAAATTTACGCCAAATCCTCCAAGACGGGGCAGTAAAATAGTTGCCTAAGTCGCTGCCCCCGAAATATTTCAATGTAGGCGCAAACGTTCCGAAGCGCCGCGCTTGTGGTTTTCATTAGACACATACTTTATATGGGACACTGAATTATTTTATTTGCCTGCAGCCAGGTTGTTCCTAAGCAAATATTTGGACACGTCAAATAGCTGTGGCGTTTGCTGTAAAAATGTTAATTTATACGGTTCCCGTCAACACACCTCAAACATTTTGCTCACATGCGTGCGCCGCGCCGTATTTTTATCCAGCGAACGCAAACACTTGGTCGGAGAGTAATGATAACCCGGAATAGCTTCAAAACTAATCAATAAAGCTCCAATAGCGGCTTGCAGTGCTACGAGTAAGTTCGTTATTGACAAGGCAGTTAAAACGTGAGAGTGGACACATGTTTGTTCTTGTAATATCACGCTGTTCGGCGCGTCTGTTTCAGTTTAGTTACAACAGAAATATTAAAAAATATGCTAGTTTTTATACATTAATGGGATGAATCAGGTTAAATCTGGTTAAAACATAAAATAATTTACTAAAATACCTACATATGGAATTATATAATATAGATTACAGAAACTTTGGTAGAATCTCCGTGTGAGATGTTTATGACTATTTACGACTCATGTGGTGTAATAGTCCAACGTCGTCGGCTTTACAGCAAGGAATCCGGGTTCTATTCCCGGACATTACAAACATTTTCGTGCATGGACATGTATATTTGTAATGGTCTGCGTGTTTTTAAATATAATACCTAAATATTTACAAACAAAATGTAAAAAATGTGTATAGTACCCTAACTACAAGCTCCTCACATAATATAAGGCTAGATGACGCTGTATGATGAGTGTCAGTGGATATTAATTATGTATTTAAATAAAGTTACCTATCAATACGTGTACTAGTATAAACATACGCTATTTATATTTAACCGTTTAAGCTTTTTAAAGTAATTACGTCCTACTTACGTTAATTTAAATGAAACACAAAAAATTCTATTTACCTATTGCAGAAATTTTTAACATGAATTTCCATGCGTGGACACGTTCACACAGAAGGGTCATCTAAAGTACCAAAAATACTTAAATAACTTCCATGCCATGTTACGACTCCTAACGTTCACGTTAAATGAAACAACGTTTTATAAGAAAAATACAAAGAGCAGATTTAGGCGTACACAAATCAAAACATACGAACTATATGGTATAGAAGTATAGTGGAAATGGTTGAGGTTTCAAAGGCCCGCGTTTCCATTCGTACCAGTTGAGACGAGTGTACTTTTATTCCCTTCAAAGAGTCCTCGCAACTGGCAAAGGAAAAATTTGTTTTATATCGGAATGGGGTTGCCAGGTTTAATAAATTGATTCATTATTCCGATGAGATGTTCTTGAAAGGACACTATTCAAGACTTTAACCGAAATCGACCGAATACCGAGTCAAATAACAGCAGATTCATTTTTAAATTATTTATGACAAACAAAGCAGATTACAAGATAAGGAAAGATATAAAAATATATGCGTTTATCTGAAAACCTATACGCAAAGTATTTTATTTAATTCGTTATCTAAGTATGTATATATTATTATAACTTATTACCGTATTAAATAATTGCAATACACTATTAATTTAAACATCGGTTACTGTTCATCATCATCATCACAATCAGCATCTGTCTGCACTGAGTGGGAGAGAGTCTGCATCGTCCGTGGGTCCACGCACAACTTCTGAATTTTTTCGTAGGCGTGCGCAGGTTTCCTTCACGATGTTTTCCTTCACCGTAAGAGCGTCGTTTAAACGTACATATAATTTAGAAAATTCGAATATACATTGGTACGTGGCGGGGTTCGCACCTTTAAGTTTTCAGTAAATCTTCAAAAATATTTTTTTATATCATTCATCTATTTTTATTCTTTATTTTAACATTGTTAATCATTGGCTATAATATACAATCACCAATGTTTATGTTAGATATAAATGATTACTTTATTTTTTAGCAATTACACTTGTCCTTTTAGATAACGCCTTCTCAATTAAAATTGTTTCTGGGTACATAAATAGTGGATTCCATAACTGTTAATGAACCACTGTTATTGGCTTCGTCTTAAGATTTCAAAGTTTGAATCAATTTCCTTTTCAGTACTTATTTATTTATAAACTTTGTATAAGTTATACAAATTAAGAAACACTTTGCTTCAATCAATCAGTATTTAGAATCGCGAGGCAGTTTTAGTCAGTTATCTCGCTAAGCTTAAGAAGTTTCTTTACGAAATCCAAAACATGAAATATTGAAGTAGTTTCCTTTATAAATAAGTAATAAACGTCTAGCCACTAAACAAGTTCGCGTCCTTAGGTATTCTGTGTGATTTTCATTTAAGATAAAAATAAAGCTTTACCTATCATCATGTTTTTGATATTTTGGTTTCCATTCAACAGATAAAAATAGTGTTGTCAGTATGTGGCATAGCATACATAAGTCACTTACGGAGTCTGCATCTCATTTCATTTGCGTTAATAATTAAAATAATACCTGAACCGATTTGGTTAGGGTATTGTTTTCAACACCATGAATTCCTATTTTGTGAAGTTAAACACTTTTTTTGTCTATGAAAATGTCTGCGTTATTGGTCTGAATGATTTCTATATTATAATCATCAGTTGATAATGTCCCTCAGTAGGTCTTACCTCGCGGCAAAGGCCTGGAGAGATTGGACCGTAACGCGGGCCCAATGCTTAGTGATTAACAACTTCCAACAATGGGGGATTCGGACTGTAATCGATATATCACCGTCACTTATTCGCTATTGGGCAGAAAGCACCAAGCGCCGGGAAGTTAGACTTGTAAAAGGACGCTGGATAAAAAAACCAGGGGACCGGGAGATCTGGTGTAGAAAGGGAATACCATGTACTGCGATAGGTTGAGAGGCATCTGTGAATGTGCTTAGGTATGTCTGAATATTTATTGCTGGTCGTGGTGTTTAAGGACTTGTCAAAAACAATATCACTACTTATATATTTGTTGCAAGAAAAGATTGAAAGGAATTATTTTCAAGGTACTAATTATATCTATATATAAATTCCGTTTTGTGGGCAGGTGAGGACGTGCTAAGGCCGACAACCGATTGTCAGTGAATTATTATGAAGTCAACGTCATCACACCACGCGCCGCTACGTCACAGACGTGAATCACCGCGATAGCAACGCGAAGACATACGAGTATTATGATGACAGATTGGAACTCGATATGCCCTAATGTTAAAACAATACTTTAACGTAAAGGATTTGCTTACGTCTATGGCCATAACAGTTTCCCTTTATTCCAAAGTAAATGTTGAGACTGAGTGCTTTTGGTATCGACGTTAGTGCTATTTACCATCAGATCAGATTTGTTGTTAATAACTAATTAATGTCATTAAACACACTATTATTTAAAAAACCTAATCATTACTCTTAATTTGCAAATCCTAGATAAGGAAATGAATGTAAACTCTTTGAATATGGCAATAATCTGAACTAGGCCCTTTTGTGCTGGCGCTTGGTCAGTACACAGTTTTATAACCCACGTAGTTGATTAAACTGAATTCAAGGCATAAGTCTCGTGATGTAAAATAATATTCTCGTGCATTGAATTGTATTGGCAATCGTTATCAATGAGTCAAATATCTTATGATCGCTACGCAATAGATAAATACCTAACGCAGCATCAGGACTAGGCGGGTGACTAAATTGGCGTTGCTTATGACGTCACAAGATTTTTTAGTCAAGTATCAGCAACGCAAGTCGCCCATGTAAGTGTGTGTTAGGAATACCGGATTTGGTGTTGGCTAAATTACAATGGGTGCTGCTGAACATTGATTGGGTAATACTTGTTTGATCTTGTTAATACACTCATCATAATTCGGCGTAAATATTCTTCGTCATGAGTCTTTAACATCAAAGACAGGCCTTTCCACAGCACAGATGATTGGACCGTGTACCCACCCAGTAGGCTATTGGATGTGTGGATTGGCGGAAGTAAATAACTACCATCCTAAGATGGTAGCTAGGACCAACGTAAACGTTTGGATTGATGTTCTTTAAGAATCATGAAAGGATGAGTCTTGCCATGCTTCTTAGCTCGAGAGCTAATAATATTTAATAATCGTATAGTATTATATTTATTGGTCGCACATAGGTACTTACAAAATTAAAAATCCAGATCCAGAAAAACTAAAAATTAATAACATTAATGACAAATGTTTGTCTTCAACTATGGTTATTTTAAAGTATAAGTGGAAGTCATGCTCAAGATTCGCACTTTACCTGGTATTTTTAAATTAGAACATAGGCTAATTGTAGGCAAACGTGAATAATAACGTAACTTAACTATTATTTGCGTCTCAAAATACGTTTATTAGCTCTCTTACTTAGATAAACAATGTACTAACTAGATGCACAATCTCACTCAAAGTGTCCGCGGGAAAATCCTGTCCATTGCGTCGGTTGGGCAGAATTTTTATTCAATATCACCTCGTTCATTCGTTCCTCCAGTAAAGTAGTCGCGCTTTCGAATTTGTACCCTTTTAGTGACGCGTTAAGGTCACAATTTTAATGAATATATTTTTAGTCGTATACGTATGTTTAGTGTGGCTCAGATTATTTTTTATTTGGGAAACTACATACATAATAGTGTAAAGTACATTTTCATTACAATTAGTATCTGTTCTACGCCGGGTTGTGTAGGTTTGGTATCTAAACATACTTGTTTGATCTTGTTAAATACTTTTCTTATGTAGTTGGCGGTAATGTTTGCCTACGAATTATTCGTATTTACGATGTGAATGGCCTCGTTTTTGTGTAATCGTAAGTCACAGTTTAAGCAAGAGATGAAATGGAATATGTATTCTTTTTTGATGCAATGCGATGTTATTGTTAAGATCACAGTCACCAGCCGACTGTTGGACTTAACTTTCCTCAAAACGGAGAAAGATCTTAACCTGAAACTTAACCCAAATCAATCCAGGCCACGTGAGGTAGGCTGAATTTCCGAAAGATGGTGAAAATTATCCATCAATATGAGACAATAATGTAAATCAAGTAATGGATAGAAAAAAATATGTTGGTACATTTCGTTGAAGCTTACTAAAGTTATTGCGCACTCAATTCCTAAAAATATAAAATGGATTCTCGGTATCTTTTAAAGAAATATCCACCCACGGAGCGGAATCAAATCAGAGGTGGCACTTCGATTTACCTTTGCTTTCGTCGAGGCATTGAGAAAGAACCTTTCGCGAGAAAGAATAATCTTATCTTTGTAGAGTGTAAGGAATGAAAATAAGCATAATGAAGTTTGGACCGAGACGGCTGACTTTACAAGCATGTTTTTTTTTTTAGAGAAACGTGGTTTTATGTTAGGCTTCTGATTTTCAAGGGGAAACTTTTTTCTCAGTTTCTTACGCCCATATTCTAGAATGATATTCAAGCATTGATCTTTACTTAAATTAAGTAAGAAAGGGCGCTATTAATGATATGTAGCGGCATCTCTTTCTAACTCTAGTTCTAGAATATGGACCTAAGTGTTACGGTCGGAAGCACTTCAGTGTGGACATGACTGAGCCGTAGACGTTACTGTTTAGTTTAATTTGTGTCCACAACTTTTGCAACACTGTTGAAATATTATAGTATAAGGAGATGCTACATAAAGTACCTATATGATGCCGTTCGTTAACCTACTGTATAATAGACACGAAAATTAGAACCTGGCGCGGCGGAAGCCTTCGTCGCAAGTCCCTGTAGTCGAACAGCGTTACCGGCACGTGCCCGATCGCTTTTCTCCCCAAACATTCAAAACCTATCGCAGTCCACTGCTGGACATAGGTCTCCTCCATTTTGCGCCAGATATCCCGGTCCTCCGCTTTTCTCATCCAGCCTCCACCAGCGACATTTCGCAAGTCGTCGGTCCGTCGAGCCGGAGGGTGTCTACGCTATGCTTGCCGAGACGCGGTCTCCACTCCAGAACTCGAAAATTCAATACAGTTGCCAAATTCGTATTGCATCATCATCATCAAGCCTCCAGTGTTCATATTTTTAAATGGTCAAGCGATTGGACAAATTGCTTTAGAATAAATATTCATTGCAGGGCACAGACATTCGCTATCAAAGATCTAGATAGACCATAATCGATTATGTGTAGCAAATTATTTATTATAGCTGATCATTAGTAAGTTTGATACTAAACTGGAGAGTTATTCTAGCACTTAATTGGATTTACTTCAAAATGAAAACTATTTACGAGCCGTCTCCGTATTCTTTGAACATTAGACTGGGAGCAATGGAAGGCATCGCAAACAGAAATATTGAATGCTTAAGTTGTTTGAGAGATCTGAGAAAATGCTAAGCTAAATAATTATATGTCTGAAGTACAGAAACATGTTGAATAAGTACTTATATAGATAATTCATGGCATGTTTCGTTGTTGTATTATAGCTGGCGCAGAGAAAACATAAATGTTTTTCAAAACAATATCTTTGTTTTTCAGCACCCTCGAAACAAATTGATTTACTAGCACAAAACAACATACCAAAGGAGGGATGTCTGTTTTCTTGTATAATTTGAATAAACTTAATTGTTGATGGGCGTGTTTCAATATTTAGAAGGCACTTAGAACCTCTTCTCCAGTTCTTATTTTGGTTTATGGCGTGCATGCGAATTAGCATCAAATTGATAACCATGTAAGCAAGGAAAATTATTAAATCTAAGGAATAGATAAATACCCTCATTCATGTACGCAGCGTCATCTACGTACATAGGGTAGCATAGAAAATATGAAGCAAAATACAAACAGATATGTTCATGATAAATATTGCGACACGGTCATAAAAACGAAAAACTTTAGCGTAGTTAGTGACAAGGTCTGCTTTTTTGGAAAACGATATTACCTCTTAAATTCAGAGTAAGTAAAATAAAAATATAATCTGGTACTACAATTGAACGGCTGTATGCGTGTCTGTTTGCTATATGCTTGATTGAATAAAGTAGGTGACTTCTTAAGCAATTCATGTAATCGGTCGTAAAGTAAGAAGTCTAAGGAATAGAAAAGCATAGTTTACTCACTTGGCGACTGGCACGTTTGTGAGACAGAGGAAGTTGTTGCGCACACTGCGCAGGCTCGCCAGGACCTGCGCAAACGGCGTCACGATCAAGTCTTCTCCGTGGCTGTGGACAAAAATACATCCTTATTAACTAGTACAATAAGATTCTAAATCGAGCAAAACAGATCTAACAGATATCAGATTATTCCATAGTAGTGATAACACTACTATGGAATCTGTAAACCTATGTTATTATTGTATAACGGCCATTAAAGTAATAGAGCCGATGACGAATGTGTACGTATATAGCAATTTGTTCGCAATTAATGAAGACATAAATATAAGTCAATTACAATGGTACTAACAATGCGAGTTAAAGATTTAATACTAGAAACATCTGGGAAAACACACGTTATATCTTTATTATAACTAGCTTTTGCCTGCGGCTTCGTTCGCGTTAAGAAGTTTTTTTTTCAAACCTTATTTATGTACATAGGGGTAGATTTTATCAAAATTCTTCCTATGGGATGCCTGCGTCACAGTAGCTCTATGCATGCAAAGTCTTAACCCGATCGGTTTAAAATTGGCAAAGTTTCATACAAAGTTACATCCGCTGTTTGATCCCCTGGTTGATTGGGTAGAATTAATCAAAATCCGATCTTAGCTGATGCCTACGTTATTCCATCTATCTGCGTGCCAAATTTCAGCCCGATGCGTCCAATGGTGCTGGACTGTGCGTTGATAGATCACTATGTCAGTCACCTTGCAATCAGTTACATATATTTGGAAGATATACTTCAAAATATACTTCATTTATTCCGGAAAGTATTTCGTTGAAATGAGCTGCTTGTCAAGTGAAGGGCTCTCAGCTCGCTTTGTAATTGAGCCAGCCAGCGTTTTATCTTGTTAAAAGTAGACAGGGTTCAACCCAGAGCAAGGTCAATTTACAATAAAAGAATTGGGTAGGTACTGACTCATTTGCGAACTCATTGAAAATATTCGAGTCCTATTAAAAGTTTCTTACATTCAAATCAAAGTAGTACCGTAAATACGCCTCATTACGAGTGTCCAATTACAAAATTTTGTTAAGTGAGCTATTAACGAAGTGACTTAGATTGCTGTTGCTGTTGAAATTGTGAGTATATATCTATCCAAGCGCAAAAACAGATTTTGAATGGAAGGTTTTTGAAGAAGAAGGTAGGGGTAGGGAGGGTCTAGGTAATTCAATATTTATGTAATTGTAATTCATAGAGAACCTTTATTATAGGAAGCCATTCTACTACAAAACTCTTTTTTTATGTACAAGGGGTCGAACAAGCTTAAAACAGCTTACCTGATGGGACACAAATAATGCCAATTTCTTTCATAGGTAGGCATACGAGCACACGATTCATAATTCCAAAGGGATTAGGTTATTCGACAAATGCGTTAAATTTCAAAAAGGAGAAAACAAGAAAATAACTGGGGTGTCTTAGACAAACAAACTATCTGGATTCATAATCTCACTCAAAAAGTGTCGCGGCAAAATTCTGTTCATCGCGTCGGTTGGGCAGAATTCAGATTTAATAGCACGTCGCTCGCTCGCAGCTCATCAAATGTTATATATAGTAGAGTAATTTTTGCTTTTGATTTTGTAACCTTTCAATGATGCGTTAAGATTAAAATTTCAATGAATAATTTTAGGTTATACCTAGCTATAACAATACGTATCTATACGTATGTGTTGTACGGCTTGGACATTTTTTGGTTGACGCTTCTTCTTGTTTGAATGTGTAATTGTGCATCTAAGTTAGTGTAGTGTTATCTTAGAGGAGGGAAGACAGGTCTAGGCCTCCGGCAAAAAAAATAAAAACTTAATCACACCGGTTATCATTACTGATACATTACTGCCTACCTATTATTGAAAAAAAATGATTTGTAAAAGTATTATTACTACACTACATATTTCATTAGGTACTTTGTTCTAAGACACCATGCTGTGAATAAAGGTACCAACCCCTTCAAATACAGCAATATACATTCAATAGCGAACGAGCAACGGGTAACAATCACTTAGAGGTCTAAGTTTAATTGGCTTCTGGTAGTTTCTGTAAGACTATTCAAGTCACCCTATCTGCGAATAGGGACCGCGGTGCTTAAACCGTTGTTGATTACCCTTATCTCTAGCTCCCCCGTGTAATATAACTTCTTAAGGGCTAAGGTGCGTCAGACATTTATTCATTTGCCTCTCCGACGACTTGATTAATTGTAATTGTTGTGAATTATTGAGATGGAACAGAGACACGGTTAATGTTTCAAAAATGTGTTCTACTTTGTAAGTAGACCCTCTTCCTACGTTTCCTCCCTCCCTTTCTTTTCAATAAAATACATTTTCATTGTGATGACGATAATAATAATTTTATAATATAATGTTTCACATCATTCTTATTGAATTGAGGACAATATCGTATAACTTTTTTGTTTATCTTATTTCGTCTTAAGGACGAGTAAAGAGTAGCCATATGATGAGAAAGCGAATCTTCACTTTAAGCGATCGCGATCATAAAAGAGAAAGAAATATAGCTTGACAATAATTAAGAGAGCTAATAGATTTTGAAGTAATCCGGAAAACAAGACGAGTAACCCGTGTCTAGACATTGGTTAATACCAGTATTTGTATGAAAAAATAGAAAAAGTAATTTGTCTGCACAAATGATGTCTATAATTTTTAGGCGTCCGAAGAAATGCCATAATACTGATAGACTTGCATCGCATTGTTTGTGCTTCATTTATTTCGAGAAATTGTTAGCGCTAATTTGTGTACTGATCATTTAACTGTTTAGTTTAAAAACTAACACCAACTGAAAGTAAGGCAAGTTATATTGAAATGTAAAGGACTTGGATTAATTTAAAAGAATATTTTATTCTGAGATTCCTATATACCAACACACATACAAATATGCTAAATGATTTTACTCAAATTAAAAATATTAAGCTACAGACTGAGACGTTTTATTAATAGCTGTCAACGTGAGTTCAAATTTGATACACGTGTTAGATGACGGATATAATTATTTATTGTACAAGTAACATATTTTGCTGGGTTAGGATCAAAGAATACGATTCATCGAGACCTATTTTCCAGTAAGAAAACACAAAGTCGAAATAGCGGTATAACGATCTCATGTTTGGAATTTGAATAATAATTTGAGTCAGAATCGAAGCTTCTGGGCAGCATACCTTGAACAATTAAGTTAATTGAATAACCTTGTCTTGTCCAATAGAGTAAAAGATTAAATTAAAATAACGTTTCTGAAATTACACACTATTTATGATATTAATATTGACTGGAACTGTATTAATCTTATAGTACACTATCATATATTATTAGATATTAAACATTTAACGAATGGCTGATCAAAATAGTACTTTCTTAAAAAGGTATAAATACTAAAATAGATAGATGTAAAATGGGTGTGGGGATGTACAATGAGGATATACAATTGAAATTAAAATTGAAAACCAAACGAATGCTTCGATCACATATTTCATGGTAAAATAGTGACTAAATTCTTTAAGGAAAGTAATTATTATTAATTTAATTTTATTGTATTTCGAAAACTTAAAGTATAAAAAAAACAGATAAATTGGCAAAGTATTTTTTTAATTCTATTACAGTTTTCGTCAATAGACGTTATGTTAGCAGAAAACAAGTTAGCAGAAAACAACAGCAGTGATATAAAAATAGAAGTTATAGAAAAAATACACTCTTAGGCAAAATTTTTAAAACAGATATAAAGATTCAAGTATATTGACCATAGAGTTATATTAGTTAGTTAGTTATATAGAGCATCTAAGGGGGTCATGCCAGACCATTTGCTTACGAGTTTAGTTTTGAACAAATTCAGATTAGTCTAGATTAGTGCAAATAAATCATTAAATTTTAGTAATTCATTATTATTTCGCTTTTTATTCATCAATTAGATCTTTAACCAAACTCAAGTAAACATTCATTTATTCCAATGAAGCTTACAAAAAGCACTTTTGAACGTCAAAAAAATACACAAAACAATACATTTAAAACATTGGTCACCTTGGTAGTTAAGAGTGAATTTTGATACTTGGAAAAGGGCCCTTCAGTGGTTTTGATTTGTTAAGAAAGAAGCACCCAAGAAAACTCTAAAGTACGGCCTTTTTCGAACAATAGTTTAATGTTCAAATATTTTAAACACTGAAATAGCTGAGCCGTTTAACTCATGAATTTTTATCACAGAAATATTTGTCAATAGTGTAGTAACATTTTAGAAAGTAGTTTTTTATTCAAGCTTTAAACATTTTTTACCTTAATAAAAAATATACCTTATTAAAAAAATTATACGTCTTCCTATACCCCTACTCGTATTTAATGTAATCTCAAGTCCTGAACACCAAGTTTGTTTTTATATATAAGTAATGAAATTGTGTGAATCACAATAATATTTAAGGGTGTGGTAGTATTTACGCAAGGAATTTAATTTTTCATAATTCAATTGCGATGAAAATTCCTTAAAAGTTATTCGAGACAGTATTTTAAGGTGTGAGGTGCTTCAAGTTAGATTTTAAATTATAATTTAGAAGTATTTAAAGAGTCAATAAACTAGAACAATTTTTTGTAAAAAAATGTTGAATATTGTTTTTATAAAATATCAATATTGTTTATATGAAGAAATAATAGAACTTCGATTGCATTTATTGAAAGATTATTCTGATCAATTTCCGAATAGGGAATTTTAAATGTAAGAAATGGCAATCGTTCCAAATTGGGGAATGATTCATTCAAATGTTCAATTGCCTAATAGGCGAGCGCTCATCACCAATTGACCTTTAATCAGTCATTTGATAAATGAGCGTCAATTTTTCTTTAAACTATTTTTTGGAAGGATGATAACGCCGTGAATATTTAATCCCTATGTCATGTTATGGTTTTATTTAGTAACTTAGACACATATAACATATATTTTAACAATTATCAATTGATTTACTATCTTTGCTGCCTCAGGCGATTTTTAATCCAACTTTAGGTATACCCATTCAAAATATGTTAATGATGAAATTTAATCGCAAAAAAGCAGCCAGTATACCTCGTAGTAATTAAAGGTTGCATATAAAAAAACACCAATTAAGAAAAACATTGTAGTTGCGTACGTTTGAATTTAAATTTTGGAATAAACAAACCGAGTACCCGATCTTAAGAGCCATCTGCAGCTTATAATGTACCACAATAATGGCTACAAACTTGATTCTGTACTATACTCCCACTACAAATAGCACTGTAGATAACATTATTTACGATATTACTTAGCACTACCTGTTTCACACTTAGGCTCAGGGGGGTTACCGCCATCTCTTAAAACAGTATTACAATAATATTACTTCGTCTTTTCTGGCACAAAAATGCTGACGTATCATTATAACAATACTGTTTTAGAGATTGCGGTAACCCCCCAGGACTCAACTATATATATATATATAATATATATACTGTATAGGTATAAGGCTGTTATACGATTTGTATATTCTTTAGATACATTTAAGACAAAACACCAACAACTCAAGAGCAAACTCCAACTATAATTTTCAAAAATGTTTAGTTTTTGAAAATTATAGTTCGAGTCTGTTGAAACTTCACTAAATTTTATTCAGAGTATTATTTGCTTATTATTAAATCATCAAAAAAAGTCGAAGTCATTTATAATTAAGGACTACATTTCTAACCTTTGGTTACACATTGTTCAGTCTCCATGAATTCAGTCCCCAAATCTTATTATTCAAATATTTACAAGAACTTTATACCCTACTCTATGATATATTCCAAATTTATTCATGAGGGAGCAGCATATAAATTGGTATCTTTTGGGTTCTACCTTAGTTTATGGTTTACGGTAACTACAGTTAGGTATAAGGAATCAAAGATTACATGTCGTATCCTGCAAGCAAAACCGATGAATTGTTTTAAATAATTTACTTTAATATTTACAGTTTAGTTATCAAAAAAAAAATGCTTCTAAATAAACGCAAAATAATTGTTTTACCGACACTTTGGCACGTAGCATTGTAATATAATTTAAACACAGAAAATAAGAAAATTCATATTTGTAATTAAGAGGAGGTTTTAAATGGAAGGCACCAGTTACAGTTAAATATAACATCAAAGGTAAGCTTATTTATATCCCAAACCATGGTTTTAAGATTTAACGATACTATAATTCCTATTCAAAATAAAAAACCTAAAAGTATCATCTTCCTCGAGTTTTAAGAAGGCTGTAAAATAGTTTTTAAGTCTTTTTCCTTAGGTATAAAATATCGGAATAAAAAGTATACTTCATGTTGAACCACATTTTATAGCAGTGTTTTTATCTTTAGGCTACCCACACAATTATAAAAAACTTATCAATAATATTTGGTGTGTAATAATTTATGACATATGATTATTTCTGCTTAGTACAGTGTCGGGTAGACCGCCTTGTTAACACAGTGTTTGTGGTGAGCTGACCCTGGTTATAATACTATGCTATAGACTTACCTAAACCGCATCAATTGTATATATTTGCATTGTGGTATATTATTGTCAACATCATATTGAGGGCTCGATCCGTTTCGCCTCCGACTGTACAAGTCAAGCAAATAAATATAAATATCGCAAATGGTTATCGCAAAAATGATCATAATAAACACCAAAAAGAATTGTCTAGCAACTTACAAAAACTACTGGAATCGCACCGAAATGATTTCATGTTAAATGTTGCCAAGACGACCTCATAAGGATTATTCCTAATTAGACCTAATGTAGAGAATCTATACGGCCTAACTCTACCGACCCTTACTAAAACAGATTCTACATATCAGTAAATATGTATGGTTTTGCTGTTTCGTTACTTACTTCAGATTAGAAACTTTAATATTCGAATCACCTCCACGACGGTAGCGAAACGGTGAAGCCGTACATATTTACTGATACGAAGAATTTGTTGAAGTTACGGTTGGGTACAATGCTAAAGGCCGTCTAGATTCAAAAGCTTAGTTCTACATGAGATATTATATATTTACAGGGCAACCTTGTATGGCCGTGTTGGTAATATTTTACATGACATGTTTTGGTGGGATGTAATTTTATCATTAGCTCACAAACGATTCTTCCGAGAACAGCAGAAAATATCTAGTTTTTTAACTCAATTTACAAACAGTTATGTTAAAAGAAATATACGCATACCCTGCGCTAATACTTACTCTCACGCCCGGCTTAATGAACCGTGCCAGTTGAAGAAAAATCGTAACCCAAATTAGCGTGACCGGAACTCCGGTCTCTTACAGAACTCCTTACTATCACGTTCACGGCAGTTCTCGTAAACATCGTAATATTAAGCGTGTTTAAATCAAAGACTTCTATTTTTGGTTTCATTTAGGTATTGTTTTTTTATTTGTTGACATCGCTTGTATTACATTGGCGCGCGTTAAACCGCGTGTTATATTTAAGGTGATACATTCCGGCCACTCAGTTTGTGTTCATAATTCATTATCATGTGAGGCCCAGGTGAAGTGACGTTCTGGGCGATGTTGGACTCGTGCCCACTGTCTCACGTGGAAGGTGGATCACTTACGGGCGGCGAACGTTGCCGAAACTATTTGTGGTTCTTTATGTAATCGGCTCACTGACACGACACAAAATTTAGGTATAATATGTAAAAGTGAATAAGCACCCATCGGATTCGCTAGACAGTGAAGGGAATTAATTGCAAAAACAAGTTTCTGAGTATATTTATTAAATATGTAAAGAGAAAAGTTAAGGCTATAAGAATGGAGAGATGCTGTAGCAAATTAACAAAGGTAGAAGTAGTGAGCACTGAATTTAGCTGTAAATTTTCAAATTCATGACAGACACGAGCCACTTACAATCTGTAGTAACACATTGGGTCAACCATAAATGAAAGGGACTTCAATCAAGCAGTGGACATTTTAGCAGTAGGCTCGAGGTTTTGTTTTGTTTCAAAAATATTAAATAAATTTCCGTGGAATCTATTTAAAACTCGAAACCATATGAGAATCAGTCCAAGTCTAATATAATTAGCTTGCTCTAGGTCCAGGAAATTTTTCTTTGAGGGTGGGCGTCCGATTTCATTGAAGACCGTGTTACAATAACTAGCGTCAGCGCCTGCCAAAGCAAAATGTAATTATGTACGAGTAAGTATATCCCAAATTTCTATTGCTTTCAAACATTCAAAGTAGCAAATGTGCGTTATAAAATTAATCAATAATTAGTTTGAAGGCATGAAGAGTTTTTTGAGACCAAATTCAATAGAAATTATATATATGTACGTAATGTACTCAATTTCGATGAAAAGCGCTATCATTAGGCTGGGAACCATTTGCACTAGCAAATTGCTCGGTGAAGCTGTAAAGACCATCCGCGTCCTGCAGCAGTTGTGATTTCGAAAAAAAAATGATAAGCGCTTTCTTATTTTTTGTAATCTTTTGGTTCTTTGTTATTACTTACATATTTCGAGAGAACACATTTCTTTTAAACACAGACGATTTCGCACCTCAATTTACTATATCCATGAACTCAATTTCTGCGGCTTCAAACGCGAAAATTTCTAATATATCATGACCTTTAAGCTTTTAACAAACTTCACCGCCACGTATCGCGCTCGTCTCACGCGTTTTCAATATTAAGCAAACTCGTAAAATGTCAAACTCGCACAAAGCAAATTTCCGCTTTAAAATAATCTAAATTGGCCCTTAAACTGTTAACTTTAAAATGAGCTAGCCGTGCAGTGAATGGCCTTTTACTCGTTGGCTCGCATCCTGTCCGACAAGTTCATCAATTACGAACTTCTCTAGTGACGCAGTGCACTGACACTGGAATCAAACCAAACTTTAAACCGGCTTCCCTTTGTGGCCCATTTTTATGTGGTAGTAGTATACCTCTTTTCAAAAAACACTATGGAATTAATAGAAACATTATATATAATATTTTTCTTTAGGTGAAGTTCATTTTAATGTAAAAAAAAACAGATTCAACGAATGTTTTATGCAAAGACCGGTAGTGACCAATGGATTGATTTAACAAGTCTTAAAATGTATATTTAGCTTATTTATTTAAACCTTCCTAAGGATATCGAAAAACTTATATAATTAGTAAATCTATTTAACTATTATTATTGATTGCAAATGCCGATTCTTATTTTTGTAACACTTAAAACAACATATATACGTGTAAAAGTAGGATTACTTCTATGCAAAAGCTGATGTAATTTTAAAGTTTTAATAAGTACCACAATAATATAAAAAAATTTAAACATGAATTTTTATATTTCTAAATCATCATCATCATCATCATCAGCTCATTAAACGTCCCCACCGAGGGGCACGAGCCTACCCGTATAGGGTGATTAGGCCTTAGTCGTCCACGCGGGCCCAGTGCGGATTGGACGACTTCACACACAACCTTCGAATCTCTTCGCAGGCGTGCATGAAGGTTTCCTCACGATGTTTTCCTTCACCGTAAGAGCGTCGGATAACGTACATATATTTTTCGAAAATTCGAAAATACATTGGTACGTGTCGGGATTTGAACTTCAGCCCTCTCGATAGGAAGGCGACAGTCCACACCACTGAGCCACCGACGCTCTAAATATTCACGCTTAATTCCTCATACAACATGAAATTACTTTCACTAGGTTGAAAATCTGAGAAAACAAAAAATGTCCAGGCTGCGAACTTGATATTACTAGACAGCTATGTAGGTTTGACTTCCAAAAGAAATTCAAAACTTTGCCTCTTAGAAGTGAGGTGATTTGAGAAGGCCAACTTAGTAGAGTCCACGCATGGAGGGAAACCCGAAACTTTGCTACGACGTAATTTAACATCTTACGCCAAGAGCGCTACGACGTCAAATATCGGTCTATATGATGTAAATGCTAATACTTATACGCTAAACTATGCAGTTTTTTTCAAACCTAGACTGACTGCTGTAACCTACATTATGTGAGAATCACTGTTTTATAGTTCTCATAATATAAAAAAGCCCTTTGCATTAAAACATTATTTATTTTTGGACTATCATTGCTATAATTAGGATAATGTAACATAACTTAATGAAAACATGATGAGATTGTCAAAATGCAAAATAAAAAAAATATTAACAGTCTCAATAGCTCAACAAATTTATACTTTTGGTACCCCATGATATGAATTTAATTTTATAAAATATTGATTACCATGTATACCAAAACAGCCCCCATTACGATGTTTATTGTTAGTGTCATCAAACTCATCAATAAAATAGGTTTGTATAATACTTTTTCCTATTAAAAACAAGTCAAAATGTTGTGATATGTTTTCCAATGAAAACAATGACGGCAATAATTGAAGAATGCATTATACTACGAATATAGCATGGTGGTAAATTCATAAGATATATGTATAAATAATTGCTATGAAACAGTCAGAGGGGAGAAAATCTAGGTCGCCATCCTAATTCAGAGTACTCCCTCCGCTTTCGTTATTATCGAGGAAAGAATAGTAAATAGAGAAGTGTTATTCACTTAGCTGATAGACATGTAAAATATTGTTTATGTGAACATTTGTATACGAATAAATGTAATACATTTACATGACAAATAAACGGGACAGTATTTGTTGAACTAGCTTTTCCCATTCAGCTAACCCACTCAAACAAGTTTCTTCAACAAATAGACAAGATAATATTACTAAAGAAAACAAGTGCGGCCGTTTTAATCTGAGGACCCAGATAATTTTACCAGCTAGTTAGCTCCTTTTTATTGTCAAACGGCACAATGAATATATAAATAGGTAACATATTAAAAATATAAACTTACCATTTTAGACACATAGTATAGGTACTGCGAAATTTAGTATCTTTATAGTTTATTAAAGCAGTTAAACAAAAATCTGTTTTTGTCTTTACTGTGAAAAAAATTGTATTGCCATTAAAGTTTAAAGTTGTGAATGAAAATGAAAAGTGTTTATTCAGTTTAGGTCCTCACAGAATACTTATGAATGCCAAATGAAGCTACCACTGGTTCGGGGAGGTAGTTTTCCACTGAGAAGAAACCAGCGAGAAACTAAAAAACAGCAAAATATATGTTTTTATTGAAAAAGATAAGTTAAGCTAGTTCGTCATTATCTTACAATAATAATTCAAAGGGAGATCTTAGAATAATTTTCATGTCGGTCCTTGCAATTTTCAATTTAATAAAAAAATAGTTCAGTGCAAGTGAAATTTTTAAATAGTTTCGGGGAGCACGGGAGTGCCCTCGCCAAATGGAGCGCGATAGTATTTACAAATAAGTTAATGCTAATATAACATCCATTATGACCCTTAATATGATACCAAATACTTTTAAACCTATGTGCCGTTTCATCAACACGCGGTTTATCACCTAGAAAGAACATTAGTAAATGTTTATCGAGCGCAAACATAATTTTATGGTATGTGACTTGATTTTGCTTTTATAAAATCCGGCAAACATTGATTAGATATCCACCGTGTAGACAAGATATTCAATAATCAAGCGACTAGTTAGAGTTGAAACAAGTTATTTCAAGCTTATACTGTTTGCTGTTTTTAGCGGCATAGTTCCTGCAATTGATCTGGTGAGTGTTGCCAAATCCCACTATATGAATGGCTTTTAAGGGTGTCATTGCATTGCAGTAGCCATTATGATGTTCTGCTGAATTAAGCCTAAAAGCGTATAATTAGTAAAACAGGATTTTAAAAAATACCCGATATGCTTGTCTCTATGAAATATTCCAAGCTGTTAATAGCTGTTAAATTTTCTCGGAGGCTTCCTTCTCAACAGGTCAAACCCACTGAAGTGTTGTCTTAATAATGAACATTTATTTATGTAGTAATTTTTATATTTGATTAAGTAATATGTTTCCTCTTTCATAAGTGCTTATTCTTGGGCGTAAATTGAATAAATTGTTTTTGTTTACGACTCTTTCTACCCCGTGTTTTATATTCTCGAGTAACGAGGCTTTAAATATTTTTAAGAAATATATGAGATCTAGCCGAGCATTGAATGAAAATAGTTTATGGTCCTATCAGTCGCACTTATTTGAATTAAATAGTTACTAATCCAGCCGAACAGCAACGAAATAATTTTAAAATATTTTAAGGAGTAAGTAAACGAAATAAGTGTAACTCCAATCACAATGAGAACCGGTACTTTTAAGCTGACGTTAGGTGCTTTTTAGGTTGATGCCACCACAACAATACTCGTACCTCAAATAGCTCATGGTTGGCCAAACTGTTATATTATCGTTTATTCAAATTATGATGGCATCCATAATTTGGGCACATCAAAAAAAATGGTCGACACTACATCTCTTGCCTTAAATAACGTGTTTGTGACAATGTAAACGGAAAATAAGCACTATCATTATCAATTACTAGCTTTTGCGTGCGACTTCGTCCGCTGGAATAGTTACTTTGGCCTAACGCTCTCTTTAACCCGCTACTTCGTTTATATAGGTGAGTTAAAACTGCGATATCTCATAAGATATTAATTTTAGTTGTAGTGAGCAATTTCGTTTAAATATATAAAGTATTTATTTGGATAAGGATTATTATCATATTTATGAAAACATCTTCGCAAATGATGCATTAATTCAGTTTTTTTTTACAAAAAATATGTTATAGAGAGCTAACCTTAAAAGATAGACATATGCTGTCGCAGACATTTCTGTAGACGTTTTAAAGAGAACAATACTCTCATACATGACTTTTGCAAACTTAAACCGTTTACGCAGCGTACGCAGCGGAAGCTCCAAGTATTTGAAAAAAAAACCCGTTTTGAAACATTCTTCATTGCTGCTTCGCTTCTTTTGCTCGTAGCTTGAGGATATTTAGCCTACAGCCTTCCTCAATATAATAAGCTATCTAATACTGAAAGAACTTTNGACCTACTTTCCAGTAAGAAAACACAAAGTTGAAATAGCGGTATAACGATCTCATGTTTGGAATTTGAATAATAATTTGAGTCAGAATCGAAGCTTCTGGGCAGCATACCTTGAACAATTAAGTTAATTGAATAACCTTGTCTTGCCCAATAGAGTAAAAGATTAAATTAAAATAACGTTTCTGAAATTACACACTATTTATGATATTAATATTGACTGAACGTATTAATCTTATAGTACACTATCATATATTATTAGATATTAAACATTTAACGAATGGCTGATCAAAATAGTACTTTCTTAAAAAGGTATAAATACTAAAATATATAGATGTAAAATGGGTGTGGGGATGTACAATGAGGATATACAATTGAAATTAAAATTGAAAACCAAACGAATGCTTCGATCACATTTTCATGGTAAAATAGTGACTAAATTCTTTAAGGAAAGTAATTATTATTAATTTAATTTTATTGTATTTCGAAAACTTAAAGTATAAAAAAACAGATAAATTGGCAAAGTATTTTTTTAATTCTATTACAGTTTTCGTCAATAGACGTTATGTTAGCAGAAAACAAGTTAGCAGAAAACAACAGCAGTGATATAAAAATAGAAGTTATAGAAAAAATACACTCTTAGGCAAAATTTTTAAAACAGCTATAAAGATTCAAGTATATTGACCATAGAGTTATATTAGTTAGTTAGTTATATAAAGCATCTAAGGGGTCATGCCAGACCATTTGCTTACGAGTTTAGTTTTGAACAAATTCAGATTAGTCTAGATTAGTGCAAATAAATCATTAAATTTTAGTAATTCATTATTATTTCGCTTTTTATTCATCAATTAGATCTTTAACCAAACTCAAGTAAACATTCATTTATTCCAATGAAGCTTACAAAAAGCACTTTTGAACGTCAAAACAATACCAAACAATACATTTAAAACATTGGTCACTTGGTAGTTAAGAGTGAATTTTGATACTTGGAAAAGGGCCCTTCAGTGGTTTTGATTTGTTAAGAAAGAAGCACCCAAGAAAACTCTAAAGTACGGCCTTTTTCGAACAATAGTTTAATGTTCAAATATTTTAAACACTGAAATAGCTGAGCCGTTTAACTCATGAATTTTTATCACAGAAATATTTGTCAATAGTGTAGTAACATTTTAGAAAGTAGTTTTTTTATTCAAGCTTTAAACATTTTTTACCTTATTAAAAAATATACCTTATTAAAAAAATTATACGTATACCTATACCCCTACTCGTATTTAATGTAATCTCAAGTCCTGAACACCAAGTTTGTTTTTATATATAAGTAATGAAATTGTGTGAATCACAATAATATTTAAGGGTGTGGTAGTATTTACGCAAGGAATTTAATTTTCATAATTCAATTGCGATGAAAATTCTTTAAAAGTTATTCGAGACAGTATTTTAAGGTGTGAGGTGCTTCAAGTTAGATTTTAAATTATAATTTAGAAGTATTTAAAGAGTCAATAAACTAGAACAATTTTTTGTAAAAAAATGTTGAATATTGTTTTTATAAAATATCAATATTGTTTATATGAAGAAATAATAGAAATTCGATTGCATTTATTGTAAGATTATTCTGATCAATTTCCGAATAGGGAATTTTAAATGTAAGAAATGGCAATCGTTCCAAATTGGGGAATGATTCATTCAAATGTTCAATTGCCTAATAGGCGAGCGCTCATCACCAATTGACCTTTAATCAGTCATTTGATAAATGAGCGTCAATTTTTCTTTAAACTATTTTTTGGAAGGATGATAACGCCGTGAATATTTAATCCCTATGTCATGTTATGGTTTTATTTAGTAACTTAGACACATATAACATATATTTTAACAATTATCAATTGATTTACTATCTTTGCTGCCTCAGGCGATTTTTAATCCAACTTTAGGTATACCCATTCAAAATATGTTAATGATGAAATTTAATCGCAAAAAAGCAGCCAGTATACCTCGTAGTAATTAAAGGTTGCATATAAAAAAACACCAATTAAGAAAAACATTGTAGTTGCGTACGTTTGAATATAAATTTTGGAATAAACAAACCGAGTACCCGATCTTAAGAGCCATCTGCAGCTTATAATGTACGAATGCTGAATCCTTGGTATATTAAAGGCTACAAACTTGATTCTGTACTATACGCCCACTACAAATAGCACTGTAGATAACATTATTTACGATATTACTTAGCACTACCTGTTTCACACTTAGGCTCAGGGGGGTTACCGCCATCTCTTAAAACAGTATTACAATAATATTACTTCGTCTTTTCTGGCACAAAAATGCTGACGTATCATTATAACAATACTGTTTAGAGATTGCGGTAACCCCCAGAACTCAACTATTATATATATATATATATATATATATTATATATATATATATACTATATGATATATATATATATATATATATATATAATATAATATAAAATAATATATACTGTATAGGTATAAGGCTGTTATACGATTATGTATATTTTTTAGATAACATTTAAGACAAATCACAACAGACAAAACCAAGAGCAAACTCCAACTATAAATTTCAAAAATGTTTAGTTTTTGAAAAAATTATAGTTCGAGTCTGTTGAATCTTCACTAAATTTTATTCAGAGTATTATTTGCTATTTTAAATCATCAAAAAAAGTCGAAGCATTTATAATTAAGGACTACATTTTTAACCTTTGGTTACACATTGTTCAGTCTCCATGAATTCAGTCCCCAAACTATTATTCAAATATTTACAAGAACTTATACCCTACTCTATTGATATATTCCAAATTATTCATGAGGGAAGCAGCATAAAATTTGGTATCTTTTGGGTCTACCTTAGTTTATGGTTTACCGTAACTACAGTTAGTATAAGGAAATCAAAGATTACATGTCGTATCCTGCAAGCAAAACCGATGAATTGTTTTAAATAATTTACTTTAATATTTACAGTTTAGTTATCAAAAAAAATGCTTCTAAATAAACGCAAAATAATTGTTTTACCGACACTTTGGCACGTAGCATTGTAATATAATTTAAACACAGAAAATAAGAAAATTTATATTTGTAATTAAGTGTAGGTTTTAAATGGAAGGCACCAGTTACAGTTAAATATAACATCAAAGGTAAGCTTATTTATATCCCAAACCATGGTTTTAAGATTTAACGACACTATAATTCCTATTCAAAATAAAAAACCTAAAAGTATCATCTTCCTCGAGTTTTACGAAGGCTGTAAAATAGTTTTTAAGTCTTTTTTCCTTAGGTATAAAATATCGGAATAAAAAGTATACTTTATGTTGAACCACGTTTTTATCTTTATGCTACCCACACAATTATAAAAAACTTATCAATAATATTGGGTGTGTAATAATTTATGACATATGATTATTTCTGGTTGTACTAACTGTGTCGGGTAGACCGCCTTGTTAACACAGTGTTTGTGGTGAGCTGACCCTGGTTATAATACTATGCTATAGACTTACCTAAACCGCATCAATTGTAAATATTTGCATTGTGGTATATTATTATCAACATCATATTGAGGGCTCGATCCGTTTCGCCTCCGACTGTACAAGTCAAGCAAATATCGCAAATGGTTATCGCAAAAATGATCACAATAAACAAAAATAATTGTCTAGCAACTTACAAAAACTACTGGAATCGCACCGAAATGATTTCATGTTAAATGTTGCCAAGACGACCTCATAAGGATTATTCCGTGAAAAAGATATTAGACCTAATGTAGAGAATCTATACGGCCTAACTCTACCGACCCTTACTAAAACAGATTCTACATATTAGTAAATATATATGGTTTGGCTGTTTCGTTACTTACTTCAGATTAGAAACTTTAATATTCGAATCACCTCCACGACGGTAGCGTTGGGTACAAGTTACGGTTGGGTACAATGCTAAAGGCCGTCTAGATTCAAAAGCTTAGCTCTACATGAGATATTATATATTTACAGGGCAACCTTGTATGGCCGTGTTTGTAATATTTTACATGACATGTTTGGTGGGATGTAATATATCATTAGCTCACAAACGATTCTTCCGAGAACAGCAGGAAATATCTAGTTTTTTAAACTCAATCTACAAACAGTTATGTTGAAAGAAATATACGCATACCCTGCGCTAATACTTACTCTCACGCCCGGCCTAATGTTACCTTGCCAGTTGAAGAAAAATCGTAACCCAAATTAGCGTGACCAGAACTCCGGTCTCTTACAGAACTCCATACTATTACGTTCACCGGCGGTTCTCGTAAATATCGTAAATTAAGCGTGTTTAAATCAAAGACTTCTATTTTTTGGTTTCATTAGGTATTGTTTTTTTATTTGTTGACATGCTTTGCATATACATTGGCGCGCGTAAACCGCGTGTATTATTTAAGTGATACATTCGGCTACTCAGTTGTGTTCATAATTCATTATCATGTGAGGCCCAGGTGAAGTGACGTTCTGGAGCGAATGTGGACTCGTGCCCACTGTCTCACGTGTAAGGTGCGATCCACTTACGGCGGCGAACTTGCCGAAACTATTGTGTTCTTTATGTAATCGGCTGACTGACACGACACAAATTTAGGTAATAATATGTAAAAGTGAATAAGCACCCATCGGATTCGCTAGACAGTGAAGGGAATTAATTGCAAAAACAAGTTTCTGAGTATATTTATTCAATATGTAAAGAGAAAAGTTAAGGCTATAAGAATGGAGAGATGCTGTAGCAAATTAACAAAGGTAAAGTAGTTGAGCACTGAATTTAGCTGTAAAATTTTCAAATTCATGACAGACACGAGCCACTTACAATCTGTAGTAACACATTGGGTCAACCATAAATGAAAGGGACTTCAATCAAGCAGTGGACATTTTAGCAGTAGGCTCGAGGTTTCGTTTTGTTTCAAAAGTATTTAATAAATTTCCATGGAATCTATTTAAAACTCGAAACCATATGAGAATCAGTCCAAGTCTAATATAATTAGCTTGCTCTAGGTCCAGGAAATTTTTTCTTTAGGGTGTGGCGTCCGATTTCATTGAAGACCGTGTTACAATAACTAGCGTCAGCGCCTGCCAAAGCAAAATGTAATTATGTACGAGTAAGTATATCCCAAATTACTATTGCTTTCAAACATTCAAAGTAGCAAATGTGCGTTATAAAATTAATCAATAATTAGTTTGAAGGCATGAAGAGTTTGAGACCAAATTCAATAGAAATTATATATAAATAATAATAATAATAAATAAATATCCACTGACATTCACACAGCGCCATCTAGCCCCAAGTTAAGCGTGAAGCCTGTATTATGGTACTAACAACGGATAAATATACTTAAATACATTTTTTTTTCGTAAATACATACATATCATACATAGAAAACACCCAACCATTACAAACAGACACTGTTCATGCACACAAATGTTGTACTGCCCGGATCAACCCGGAACCCTTGTGTTGCATCGGACCTCTCAACCGCAACACCAAATGGGTCGTCAATATTGTACGTAATGTACTCAATTCGATGAAAAGCGCTATTCATTAGGCTGGGAACGATTTGCACTAGCAAATTGCTCGGTGAAGCTGTAAAGACCATCTGCGTCCTGCAGCAGTTGTGATTTCGAAAAAAAAAATATAGCGCTTCTTATTTTTTGTATCTTTGGTTCTTTGTTATTACTTACATATTTCGAGAGAAAACATTTCTTTTAAACACAGACGATTTCGCACCTCTTTTTCAACTTTACTATATCCATGAACTCAATTCCGCGGCTTCAAACGCGAAAATTTCTAATTATCATGACCTTTAAGCTTTTAACAAACTTTCACCGCCACGTATCGCGCTCGTCTCACGCGTTTTCAATATTAAGCAAACTCGTTAAAATGTCAAACTCGCACAAAGCAAATTTCGCTTTAAAATAATCTAAATTGGCCCTTAAACTGTTAACTTTAAAATGAGCTAGCCGTGCAGTGAATGGCCTTTTCTCGTTGGCTCGCATCCTGTCCGACAAGTTCATCAATTACGAACTTCTCTAGTGACGCAGGCACTGACACTGGAATCAAACCAAACTTTAAACCGGCTTCCCTTTGTGGCCCATTTATGTGGTATGAGTAGTATACCTCTTTTCAAAAACACTATGGAATAATAGAAACATTATATATAATATTTCTTTAGGTGAAGTTCATTTTAATGTAAAAAAAAACAGATTCAACGAAATGTTTTATGCAAAGACTCGGTAGTGACCAATGGATTGATTTAACAAGTCTTAAAATGTATATTTAGCTTATTTATTTAAACCTTCCTAAGGATATCGAAAAACTTATATTAATTAGTAAATCTATTTAACTATTATTATGATTGCAAATGCCGATTCTTATTTTTGTAACACTTAAAACAACATATATACGTGTAAAAGAGGATTACTTCTATGCAAAAGCTGATGTAATTTTAAAGTTTAATAAGTACCACAATATAAAAAAAAAAATAAACATGAATTTTATATTTCTAAATATTCACGCTTATATCCTCATACAACATGAAATTACTTTCATTAGGTTGAAAATCTGAGAAAACAAAAAAATGTCCAGGCTGCGAACTTGATATTACTAGACAGCTATGTAGGTTTGACTTCAAAAGAAATTCAAAACTTGCCTCTTAGAAGTGAGTGACTTGAGAAGGCCAACTTAGTAGAGTCCACGCATGGAGGGAAACCCGAAACTATGCTACAGACGTAATTAACATCTTACGCCAAGAGCGCTACGACGTCAAATATCGGTTTATTTGATGTAAATGCTAAACTTATACGCTAAACTATGCAGTTTTTTCAAACCTAGATGACTGCTGTAACCTACATTATGTGAGAATCACTGTTTTATAGTTCTCATAATATAAAAAAGCCCTTTGCATTAAAACATTATGTAGGCTCTTGCATAAAAATATACCTGGTGCGGATTATTTATTTTTGGACTATCATTGCTATAATTAGGATAATAACATAACATAATGAAAACATGTGAGATGTCAAAATGCAAATATTATAAAAAAATATTAACAGTCTCAATAGCTCAACGAATTTATACTTTGTACCCATGCTAATAAATTAATTTATAAAAAATTGATTACCATGTATACCAAACAGCCCCCATTACGATGTTTATTGTTAGTTCATCAAACTCATCAAAAAATAGGTTGTATAATACTTTTTCCTATTAAAACAAGTCAAAAGTGTTTGATATGTTTTCCAATGAAAACAATGACGGCAATAATTGAAGAATGCATTATACTACGAATATAGCATGGTGGTAAGTTCATAAGATATGTGTATAAATAATTGCTATGAAACAGTCAGAGGGAGAAAATCTAGGTCGCCATCCTAATTTCAGAGTACCCCTCCGCTTTAGTTATTATCGAGGAAAAATAGTAAATAGAAAAGTGTTATTCACTTAGCTGATAGACATGTAAAATATTGTTTATGTTGAACATTTGTATACGAATAAATGCTAATACATTTACATGACAAATAAACGGGACAGTATTTGTTGAACTAGCTTTTCCTTACCCACTCAAACAAGTTTCTTCAACAATATAGACAAGATAATATTACTAAAGAAAACAAGTGCGGCCGTTTTAATCTGAGGACCCAGATTAATTTTACCAGCTAGTTAACTCCTTTTATTGTCAAACGGCACAATGAATATAAATAGGTAACATATTAAAAATATAAACTTACCATTTTAGACACATAGTATAGGTACTGCGAAAATGTAGTATCTTTATAGTTATTAAAGCAGTTAAACAAAAATCTGTTTTGTCTTTACTGTGAAAAATTTTGTAATTGCCATTAAAGTTAAAGTTATGAATGAAAATGAAAATGTTTAGTCCTACAGAAACACTTATGAATGCCAAATGAAGCTACTACTGGTTCGAGAGGTAGTTTTCCACTGAGAAGAAACCAGCAGAAACTAAAAAACAGCAAAATATATGTTTCTATTGAAAAAGATAAGTTAAGCTAGTCGTCATTATCTTACAATAATAATTCAAAAGGAGATCTAGAATAATTTTCATGTCGGTCCTTGCAATTTTCAATAATTAAAAAAAAATAGTTCAGTGCAAGTGAAATTTTTAAATAGTTTCGGGGAACGGATTGCCCCCGCCAAATGGAGTGCGCGATAGTATTTACAAAAAGTTAATGCTTATATAACATCCATTATGACCCTTAATATGATACCAAATACTTTAAACCTATGTGCCGTTTCATCAACACGCGGTTTATCACCTAGAAAGAACATTAGTAAATGTTTATCGAGCGCAAACATAATTTTATGGTATGTGACTTGATTTGCTTTTATAAATCAGCAAACATTGATTAGATATCCACCGTAGACAAATATTCAATAATCAAGCGACTAGTTAGAGTGGAACAAGTTATTTTCAAGCTATACTGTTTGCTGTTTTTAGCGGCATAGTTCCTGCAATTGATTGGTGAGTGTTGCCAAATCCCACTATATGAATGGCTTTTAAGGTGTCATTGCATTGCAGTAACCATTATGATGTTCTGCTGAATTAAGCCTAAAAGCGTATAAATTAGTAAAACAGGATTTAAAAAATACCCGATATGCTTGTCTCTATGAAATATCCAAGCTGTTAATAGCTGTGAATTTTCTCGGAGGCTTCCTTCTCAACAGGTCAAAACCACTAAAGTGTTGTCTTAATGAACATTTTTTTATGTAGTATTTTTATATTTGATTAAGTAATATGTTTCCTCTTTCTAAAGTGCTTATTCTTAGCGTAAATTCATAAATTGTTTTTGTTACGACTCTTTCTACCCCGTTTTTATATTCTCGAGTAACGGGGCTTTAAATATGTTTAAGAAATATATGAGATCTAGCGAGGCATGAATGAAAATAGTTTATGGTCCTATCATTCGCACTTATTTGAATTAAATAGTTATTAATCCAGCCGAACAGCAACGAAATAATTTTAAAATATTTTAAGTAGTAAGTAAACGAAATAAGTGTAACTCCAATCACAATGAGAACCGGTACTTTAAGCTTACATTAGGTGCTTTTTTAGGTTGATGCCACCACAACAAATACCTCAAATAGCTCAGGTTGGCCAAACTGTATATTATCGTTATTCAAATTATGATGGCATCCATAATTTGGGCACATCAATCATAAAAAATGGTCGACACTACATCTCTTGCCTTAAATAAACGTTGTGTCTTGTGAGACAATGTAAACGGAAAAATAAACACTATTATTATCAATTACTAGCTTTTGCGTGCGACTTTCGTCCGCGTGAATAGTTACTTTGCCTAACTTCTCTTAACCCGCTACTTCGTTTATATAGGTGTTAAAACTGCGATATCTCATAAGATATTAATTTTAGTTGTATGTTGTAGTGAGCAATTTCGTTTAAATATATAAAGTATTTATTTGGATAAGGATATTATCATTTATGAAAACACTTCGCAAATGATGCATTAATTAGTTTTTTTTTACAAATAATATGTTATAG
Organism: Leucinodes orbonalis; assembly: GCA_019425675.1. Classification (NCBI taxonomy): domain Eukaryota; kingdom Metazoa; phylum Arthropoda; class Insecta; order Lepidoptera; family Crambidae; genus Leucinodes; species Leucinodes orbonalis. The sequence goes on from PQWD01003411.1 coordinate 100,512, forward strand.
AGAGCTAACCTTAAAAGATAGACATATGCTGCGCAGACATTTCCTGTAGACTTTTTAAAGAGGAACAATACTCTCATACATGACTTTTGCGAAACTTAAACCGTTACGCAGCGTACGCAGCGGAAGCTCCAAGTATGAAAAAAAACCCCCGTTTTGAAACATTCTTCATTGCTGCTTCGCTTCTTTTGCTCGTAGCTTGAGGATATTTAGCCTACAGCCTTCCTCAATAAAATAAGCTATCTAATACTGAAAGAACTTTTCAAATCAAACCAGTAGTTCCTGAGATTAGCGCGTTCAACAAACATACAAACAAACAAACTCTTCAGCTTTATTATATTAAGTATTGAGTATAGATTGGTATTCAAAACTGCATTTGTCACGGTCAGTCGGGTTATTTAGTGCTCCCGTTCACTTCATAAAAAAAACTGGTTTAGTCTGATTTACAAACAAAACCAGTAGATTGTCGTAGGTATGACTTATGCTATGTCCGCACGTATCCGCCTTAATGTAATCATGTAAGTAATGAAGCCACTTGCTCCAATTATGACGACTGACAGGGCTATTAGTAGAGTGATCATAGCATTTAGTTCATAGCATTAATGAAAAAGAAATTGCACGCCTAAAGACAATAATGATCATTTAATCTAATGAATTGGCTGTTTTATTCCATAAATATTATTGCTAATAATCACTAGTCCAGTTAATGTATTAAAAGTACACGTTCATGTTATTAAAGTTTTTTAATCGAGGAAGTTGTATCAAAATTATACGTTTGCAAATACTAACATTCAAATACTATAAAATAATGAACTTTGAAGCTTTTTATAAAGTAAATAGAGTCAGTTATCTAGCAGGATTTGCTGTCCTCTATATTGCTACAAGGTCCACTTTTATAAAAAAAGCATCATCATATTGCATATTAGCAGACAGCAAAATCCTGTGGCAATTAGGTAAAGTCACCTATGGCACATTACAGACGACCCTATCACGGTCGCAGCTGCATCGGAGCCCAAAGTAGCTAAAACTCAATAATCTACAAACCAAAATCCGAAGGTTCCGCCCCCGTCGGCGGGACCATCGTCGCGATCCTTGTAGGTTCCCTCAGATCCTATTCGAGTAACCGGCGTGTGCCGGCCGCTTCTTGCCGCAATATATATACGGAGGTCTTTCCCCGCCACGCCCTAAGCCGAGGGTACGTGTCCTATACTCTGGGACGCCCTTAGGCTTGTTGTACAAATTTTAAAGTATAACATTTGGTGCCTGAATATGACTTTTGTATTGTCTGGGATGTTTTCTAGATATGTATTTAGAAAGACAAAAATATATATAAATGATTAGTACCGATATTTCAGGCTAAAGCTTAGTTTGAGTCTAGATGGGGCTGTGTGAATATCAGTTCCAACGCCATTCGCCATTTTGCATTATAAAGTGTGCATAACCTTTTAGTTTTCACTTATATTACGTGTGTCGAGTTAGAATGATGGGAGTTAAAGATGGCGCGTGGAGAATGCCGATAACTCGAATCAATATAATATAAAGTGACATAAGATGACGTCTCAAAATGACGTAAGCATACACATGCCCACTTCGATTTATTATATAGTGGGACCATTTGTTACCTTATTAGCTATTTAAAAGTCAAACAGATAGAGATTAATTGGTTTGTTGTGGTTAAGCTCAGCTTACCAACACGCGGACAAAACAATACACGTAATTGTGTTTACAATCCCGACGCAGTTAACGTTGAAATTGTTTACCTGGAAGCTGTGTTTGTGCGCGCATAACTAGCTAGAATTGCATCATCATTTTGTCTTGATAGCATATTTTTGTAGAGAGAATTATCGATAAAAAGTCAGCTTTGAACATAGGTACTATATTAAACTGATTATAAAAACGAATACGGTAGCTGTACTATCCGGGAACACATATGGTAAACTTTGAAACAGCGTGAAGGAATTAGATACAAAAGTATACTCGTTCATCTAAGAAACATTAAAAGTGTCGAAATATTTGTATAGTCTTTAGGGTAAATCATTCTTCTAATCAAAGCCGGACTGGTTCAAGTCTATCTTAGTCAAGAACTATCTTAATCTGTTTGTGGGAAGACCTTACTGCATGGCAAAAGCTTTTCACACAGCCAGCAGCCTGGAGAAAGGACGTAAATCAACCACGCGTAGCCAATGGCCATTAATGGTTGATAGCGTCTTCCTTCCTTAAATAGTGTTCGAGATCAGCTCACGGCTTCATATGCCTTTACGAGTACAAATCGGCCAACCATGTGACGCTCGGCCACTACAATAAATACTAATCTTATGCGATCGTAAACCGAATGCTAGTGAATTCACAGGTTAGTACCTACCTGTATATTTGAGCTTTTAATCGAGTTGTAGTTTGCTAGAAATCAGAAGTGATTTAATTCTTTAAAAGGCAGCCATTGCATAAGACCACTTGAAGGGCCCCCAAGGCGGCTTAGAAACGTATAAGTTTTATGGCTAATTCGTTTGTTAATATTAGAATACACCAACGTGAATAAATGGAACATATCAATAGACTGTAATGATCAAGACGGACATACATTGATCGTTAAAAACCGTCCTCAATTAGACGATCGACATAATTTAACTATTAACGAGGCAATGGGTATAAACTCACAACATAAATCATGTTTTTATTACCATGTTATTGATCCATAAAATTAAAGCTGCTTTAGTTTCAAGTGTGTGTTAACTAGTAGGCGTTATTAGCAGTTTTATTTCTTTAAACATATATTAATTCCGATCAAGACTATAGCGCAATCACCCCATAGCTGTGTGGCCTTTGCCCTACATTGGGCCGTTATAGGCCATGGTGATAGTATACATTATATACGTAGACGGTCAATGATAGCTTTTTTCATTGATTTCCCGCAATAATTTTTCGATGTTCCTCTTCAATTGCTCTATCAATTAACCGCACCTAAAACTTTTGCTTTATTTTATTTTGCATGTATGTAAAGGGAAGGACAGATAAAAGCGACTTTGTTTTATACTATTTAGTGATAAGATATATATCGCGCGTCAAAACAAAGTAGCCTAATGTAATACGTTTTCAAAACAATATGGGTCCATATTTGCTCACATAAATACAGTCCTGGATTAACCCTTAAGCAAATTAAGCACTAGCTTAGGGCCCCACGTCCAGGGGGGCCCCCGACGAAGCACAAAAAAAATGAACAGAAGGTTTACTGGGAAATCATCATCAGTGAATGCCCGAAAAGCCGCAAGGCGCATTTTTTTTGTATATAATTAAATATAGGTACTTTAGTTTTTGTTTTTGTGGCACCTACTCCACTTCCAAGGTGCGTTTAATATATTTTCATGTTATTTTACAAAAATACTAATGTTTTTAATAGTAACCTATGCGCGCACTGTGATTATGTTCGGTGAAAAATAATTTAATGCAAAATCGACTTACGTTTTTTTCGCAGTGCGCGGATTCGAGTATGTTACTCTTGTTTTTTTTAATCGTGTAGGTTTTTTTAAAGACAAATTCTTATTATTTTTCTTAGCGAGTGGACTGACCCCACACAAGTCCCTGTTTCAGAGTTTTGAAACCGCTTCACGGCCTTTGACGCGGTTTTGATTAACGACAATTCGAAGGCGGCCGGGACCGACGGCTAAAAGTGCCCTCCGAAGCACGGATTCGTCTTTCTTTTAGGAGAAACAGGTGATATAGCCTGCAATGTCCTAACCTAACTGACAAAACTAACACTCACAAAGTGAAAAATCATTACCTATGTTGTCAACTACTGCGCTTTGCTACTAATTCCTGTTGACATACTGACAGGGGGGCCCCACAAGTGTGGATTGCTTAGGGCCCCGAGTAGTCTAAATCCGGCACTGCATAGATATCTTTCTTTTTTTATATACACCAAATAGGTCGTAACAAGAACTATTTTGAAATAAAACTTTTGTTTCAGATCTTTTTTCTTCATAACATTCAATGATGAGATTGCTATAATTAATATTTTTGTTACTGAGAACTTTGATTAATTTTGGTTTGGTTTTCTTAATGGTTAATTAAACTTTGGTTTTATGATATTTTTGAAATTGTTGTTAACATAAAATGTACTTAACCAAATATTAATTTAAAAGATACTCTTAATACCTTTATTCTTTAAACCTCAGAAAATATTTACTTCGATCAGATTTTAAGTTAAATCAAGGATCAATCCATTATAACACCAAAAAGTAATCAGTTATAATTTTACGTTAGACCTTTAGAGGTAAACATAACGTTGACACATGCAGCCAAAATTCTAGTGCTCAGCTATATATAGTCGCAAAATTCGGCAGTTCTGTTTTTATTAAGCCCACGAACACAATACGAAACCGATTACAGCAAACGTTATTTACACGCCAAATCACGTACGCACATGAAATTGAATAAAACCTCATTTTGACAATATCACGTTGTGCCTTATTAAACCCAACAAAAGCTGCAGTATAAACAGTTTGATCCGTCCTCTCAAAGCTCTGTTTACGGTCGACTGTTTGTGAGATCTATTGTAAATTCGCATGTGTAACTGTTGTAAAACAGCCATTTCATAAATTTTGCTACTTCCGTATGTAGTGATAGTGAAATGTATATCCTTCACATGACACTTAGTTCGGAGTTAAGCAAAGATGAATGCAAAAAGTATAACCCGGATATACGTCGGAATGCAATATAAATGATTTGCAACTGTATGTTGTAAAACCTAAAATATTGAGTGATTTTACTGTAAATCTCGACAACATTGAAGTGTATTAAACAACAACCTAATATGTTATAATAGGGCGAATAAGGATAGTTAAATACCATTGAAAATATCATCATAATCAACAGCTTCAATGTCCCCACCGAAGGGCACGAGCCTTCCCATAAAGGGTGTATAGTATAGTATAGGCCTTAGTCGCCCACGCGGGCCCAGTTTGGATTACCTGGCTTCACGCATAACCTTTGAATCTCGTCGCAAATGTGCGCAGGCTTCCTCACAATGTTTTCCGTCACGGCAAGAGTGTCGGATAACGTTCATCATATAATTTCAGAAATTCGAAAACACATTGGTGTGTGGCGCGATTTGTAACTGCACCCTCCCGATCGAAAGGCAACAGTCTACATCATCGAGCCACCGACTATACTTTTTGAAAATGAAAACATACCTATTAACATAATTAATCTTGAAACTGATTCTTTCGTAAAATATGTCAACATTTTGTTCGTAATGAAGTTAAGGAGTATTTCGATCGTCTTCTAGAATAATTAACCAACACAGATGGCTAGTAAGACAAAAATATTGATATGATTTCAATACAAACACTACTAACCTTAATACATTCATTCTGCTGATATTATCTTCATTATTCTCAAAAGGGTCTCTACAGCTAGTATTGAAGTCAACAGCAGTCATTTTAATTTAAAAGAATGAAATTCAAGATAATAAGCATTAATTTTTGGCCTGGTGAATAATTTAAATATCTACCTATTTATATTTTAATAAGCCAAGTAATTACTCGCTCAGTGGAACAAACTACAATTATTGTAATTTACTGAAATGACTCAAAACTGTTGTCAGATCACAAAGCTTTTTTTATAATGCAGGCTTATTCAAAAAATAGATAAAATAAAAAGGTTTTATTTAACTGATGATGTTTTATAAAATTTACGACTTTTCAGGTTAGGCTTAGATAAACAATGCAGCAGTTAATTGAAGTTTAATAGAATATTTTTAAGGCTTCGTGGACCGTCGTTAACAAATATACAGATATAAATGAACTTATATTACAGCGTGAAACTTGAATAAGTAAAATAAAAACGCAGAGAAGGGTGAAATCAACGTGTCAGCGGCAAATATTAAACAAATGTTTTGGATTGGGCGTAAAGTTTTCGTTTCCCCTTTGAAGTGTTTTAATTAATATATTGTGAGAAAGCAGTAAAATTTTTGGCTAGACCATATTAATATGAAGTAAAAAAATACATATTTTTTGGAATGTATAAACATTTTGATAATTAAGACAAAATTCTCATTATGAAGATAAAAGTAACACATATTATACATACAAAAACTGCAGACTCAGTAAAGCGATTTATTATATTGTTGATCAATGATTGCTTTAAGGATACAATAAGGTACACTTAAGGATTATTTTTAAGAAGAAACTTATTTTTACGTACATATAAAAAATAGAGTTATTAACAACAGTAGCATGGCACAATTAACATAACCGTGGCAGTAGTGTGACTTCAAAATATTAACCGATTAAATATTGAACCATTCTAGTGTTCAGCAACAGTAAGGTAAATAATTTTAATATTTATTGATTATATTTCTGATACAACAAATGTTGTATTCAATAAATAATAAAATTAAACAAAAAATATATTCAAGAATTCGACAGTCTGCGGTAAATACCTGTAACGTACGTGCACAAACAAATTGAGCCTATTTGATACTTTGCAAGCGGTCAGTAATAAATTACGCAGAAAAATAAACGAAATTGGTCTGATAAACAATTTGATTGGGCAATAAATCACACGAATTCTGACCGTGGATCAAGCCTAGCTTTTTCAATATCAGTGTGGATTTATTGAAGTAATTTTTTTCAGAATGCCTTCATTATAAAGGTTCATAAAAAATTCATAAACAATTAATTGCTGCCTATGTCTATGTATTAATTTACACAAAAGTAATACAATTAATCAATTTCATTAGAAAAACAAACACAGAATCGCAAAAAATTGGCAAACTTTGCGATAATGTGCAAGTAAAATAATAAAGTTAACGCAAAAAGTGAAGCCCGGACACACGACAATGATTTATTTCTGCAAGATACAAAGAATAAATGCTTAATTTATTCTCGCACGTATTCCCCCAATATAAAATTTGAAATTGGAAAGAGACGTAGTGTCAAAATTTTGCGCACAGGGAAAATTCATATTTCTCTATTGGAGACACGGTAATGTGTAGGGGGAGAAAATTGGTTTTATGAAGCGAGCAGTGCCTGGGACGGAAATAGTGGAGACATCTTCTTCCGCTTAGTAACATGGAAGTAGCGGAAGATCAATGGAATGCTTACAAATATTTAATAATATAACATAGGAATCGCGTAATGCCGGAATCCTCGCAAGCATTTTATTTATTGTAGTTAGCATATTTAGCTATATCTACATTATATAGACCGAATATTATAAAAAATATTTTGCCAAAACTTACAATCAGTCACTGTGAAAATAATTTTGCTTCATAATATTCCAATAGTTTATTTCGTTTTTAAATATTACGTTCACTTTTATTTAAAAAAAAATGATTAAATATTTTTAATTGATTAATAAACTTGATATTCACCGGTATAGATTGATCCTTAACCTCTTCATTTGTTGTCTAATTATGGTGAATGTTAGCTAGTTGAAATGTGAACGTTAACGAGAGACGTTGATCTGCTATTCACCGTAGCAGACAAAGTGTTACGTATGGCATTACAGTTTATAGTCTAGAAATTAGTATGCAAAGCATGCTTTGCGATTCATCAGCCCGTATTCCAGCCCTGATCGAATAGTCCAACTCTTTACAAATATATGTAACGAACGTGACTTGTTGTTTATGATACGGCGTATGTAAGACCTAAATGCATCTGCACGCCATTTCCAGGGCTAGCGCTAAGTGATAATCATAGTGCTTAACATTAGCTAGAAAACAATAAACAAACAATCCGAGGCAAAATGGAGTTGCTCTATTGATCAATATATTAAATAAGGCAAAAATATGGTTACTATGTATATCTAACGATCATCCTGGAAAGCTCGCAGAAATAGATTTACTATTGTGTTTGACTTCCTAGTTACGAGATATGAAAGGGATTGAATCGAAAACCTTTTACGTAAAGTCTTATGAACTATGTAAATAAATTAAATATCCACTGAGATTCACACATTACAGGTACTAAAACAAATGATAAACATACCTACTTATACAAATATTTTGTAAATACATAAATATTATACATAAAAAACAGACTAATACAAATAGACATGTTACGCACACAATGTTTTGCCGCGGTTCGAACCCGGACGCTTGGTGTATAGTAGTCGACGTCTCAACCATTACACCAAATGAGTTGTCAACATATACGACCTTAATATAATCAGCATTAAGTTATTAACACAAAATATACCAAACCATAGTATAAAAGCAAAACCAAATTATGTAAAGGGGTGCTTGAATAGAATATATATGCAAATGACAGAGGTATCATTTTGCCACAATGTACATGTCTACTTCTATATCGATTCAGTTCTTACATACATTATTTATAAGTTTGAAATATGAGCACTTATCAAGGTTCCATCAATTCGTTGCAGACCAGTCAATCGATTTAAATAATACGCTTCGTTTGTTACACACGACAACGTCCTTAGTATCGAATATAATTCTTTATAACGATGTATCGATTTAGCTAGACCCAGTGTTCGATGTGCGAAAACGTGATCGGATTAGAACTGAAAGGTCTCGTGAAACAAGATTATCACCTATCAATGTCTCGAACAATCGTAAGCAAGTTTTAATTATCTATTTAGATCGTGGTGAATACTTTAATTTAGCTTTTATCGTTAAAAGTAATTTCATTACAAAGCAGTTTGTTGAACCATGACAACAAAATACCTCTTTTTCTTACAAACAATTGAAAAAATGCCGGCAAGTAGCAAGTTCCCGTAATATTTTTATGCAATATAAAAATGTCCTCACCCGGTGGTACTAAACGACTGTATAACTTTTATTAGTTACGAATTTAATATCAGAGCCCGTGGGAAATTGAGAGCAATTTGCATCACGTAGTTCCTTGCCCATCAATAACAAGTAGATAAAGCTGGAAGGTCGTTGTTATTTCCCTCGACGTTTTGCTAACTTTCCGAGGTATGATAATAGGAGACGAGTTGGGCACTTCAACTATACATAATAATAATATGGAAACTCATAATTTTGTTTTATCTAAAAGGTTATCAATGAAGTTATATTGTTACCCCAGGGTTGGTTTGGATGCCCTTAATTTGATTATATTAGATATTGTTCACGGAATACATTTCCTTGTTATTACATAAAATGATTTTTTGGTTATTTCGCAGATAATACTGTCTTTTTAATGAAACATCAAATGTGTACCTAGGTGTTCAATAACTTAATGGGAGCATTTACATTAATTTATTTTTTATTTCGTATACATTGTATAACCTACCCATATACAGATTATTAATATTTCTGGATCATTTTGTTACATTAAAATTATTGACACTTTCGTTAATGGAGCTGTTGATATTTTGTAATTACTAAACAAAGTGATTTGTTTATAAATTCGTTGATTGATACTTACGAAAGTAGCCTGAAAGTTATATGAATTAGGGTTTATTTTAATGTTTAGGGGCTTTAATTTTCGTTGACGAACTTAAATGGTACGCTCTAGGATTTGCAACATTAGATTTAATAATAAATGAAGCTAATGTGTAGTTACAGAATTAAAATTGAAACTTAAAATTAATTTCTTTACAATAAAAAAATATATGTTTGTTAATTTTTTATGTGTTTAGAAAAATCAATATGAATGGTATTCAGTATTCCCATTTTTCTTTCGGTTTAAAGCTAATTCGCGTTGTGTTAGAATATTTCTTTGTGAATCGTACTAGTATTTTACTTAATGGCAAGTAGTATGTCCGTACCTTCTGAAACGAAATACCTTTTTGCGTGGTGCAATCCCCCTACAATGAGAGATAATGATCCAGGCATCTCCGTGTACGCGTCCAATAACCAATCTAGTTTGAGTGTTCATTTTATAAAATGTTCTAGTAAAAGGCTTTTACATTTCATCCCGGACAGTATTTATAGAAAGCTTTGCCTCGTCCACGTGTTTCCAATTAGCTGCCCACGCCACAACCAGGCTGCGTCAACGGGCTTTAATTAGACAAAAGAGGATTGCTTTTGCATTTTATACTAGGTAATATCCTCTTCTGAGAATCAAGATGCGTCTCCCGTCACATCGAATTGTTTACGGCTTCATTTTTATATCGTTTAAGTATTCGGGAATATAGGATTAAGTACAACGCAAATAAGGTACTCGACTGTGAAGTTTAATACCTTTATTATTGTTTTTATTGTAAAAGAACCGCCTCCCGAATTATTTTCGGAATGGAATTTGTTAATCATCTCGTTTATCTTCCAAATACTTCTTGTTTACATGATGTATTCAAGTATTTTATTACTCGATAATTGATATAGGTGCTAGTTCGTATGTAACATATAATATACTTAAATCTCGTAAATAATGGTCTTTCAGTCGACGGCCGTTATATTGATAATGAAATTAGAACCGCTTGCATTTGATGTTACATGTGTAATATCGATCGATACTCGTTACGTTTAAAGATATTTTTGACTTACAATAAAATTAAAGGTCGTAAGGTCGGAGTTTATTTTTCTCAGTCTCCAAAATTTGTGAACGGTCTACGATTATGTAATAAGAAGATAATATCTCGGGATATTAAATAATAATCTTAAAGCCATACTTAAACTTGTTAATGACAAAACATATTCCGACCGAATAAAAGTCTCTTTGAGTGACTTCTTTGTTAAAAATATATTCTTCAACCATGAAGCAATTAATATTCCGAGCCCAAATTGAAGAGCCATTGTTTAACAGGCCTTTGTTGCCTTTTTAAAGACTAAAACATATTTTGGAGGAGGAAAATATTTGAAAACAAAAACGACAGAATTATCGCATAACTTTGCCTAAACTATACACTTAAGTATATACAATGGCACACATTATTTGGGATTTTTAAATGCGCTTTAAGCGTAGTATAACTCTGCGTTAGTTTTTGTTGAACAATATTTTGTTTCATACTGTACTGAATGTACAATTCAACAACTAAAAGATAAGACGCTAATTCTATATGCTTTACTTTATTAATTATATCGTTCAGTATTTTACGGGTAATATGGGTAGGCTCGTACCCCTCGGTGGGGACGTATAATGAGCTGATGATGATGGTTATATTACGACAAGTGAAAAAGCTGTGCGAGTTTTTTTTTCAGAATTATTCAGGTAACAACGTATCCAGCTTTGTCTATTTATAATACTACTCGTGGGTCCCGGTCGATGAACAAGTTAAGAACAACTTAACTTCACAACCCACCTGATAGAAGTGGCTAAACTCTGAGTGGAGTCATAGTACAGTTCTCAACATGCAACATAAAATGTATCCAGTTATTTACTGCCTGTCCCATCCTTCAGCCCGAAACATATTTAAAGTAATAGCATGGGAGACACAGATAAGCTGGCATGTAAATGGTGTGCGGTAGTAAAATGAAATTGAATCATTTGCTTACATTTCCGACGTTACAACTACTGTCTGTGATATGTATCATAAATTAAGGTATGCTCCTCATTCTATGTACAGCTTACTCAGCAGTGTTCGAATATAATTGTTTACACTGCTCTACACAATGTTAACATTATAATCTGAGTAATTAACGTAATGTTACATTCGTCTTATCGAAGTTTGCGGTTTCAATGTCGATGACGTCTTACATATGAGTAATATTTTATATTTAAGTGAAGCAATGATATTTTTAACTTTATGAATAGATATTTAGACTGTAAGACCCTTGAGATATTTTTTTCTTATTAGTATCTACCTGTATGTAAATTATATTTGAATATAAATAAAATAACTATTTATTATAAAAAAGACTATTAATTATATTTTGATTCTATTGTAACTTTCGCGCTATAAACAATACTCGGTACACAGATTTAATATTGTAATAAATATAACGCTCATACAAACATGTAACGTTCAATATACCCACCAAACAATTAGCTCATTTTAACAGTAGAACCGTAAAACCTTCTTAATTGAGCTCTTGTTAGTCAAAATAGAAAATGATTCGACAATTACAGTAATGGTCCTCTCATTGTTTAACCGCCAACGCGTTTCTTTGAATATAGATAATGCCTCCGTGGCGACTTTCATTTATGGCAATACAACTATTTGCCAGGGCAACAGGTACCGGTTTTTATGTCATTTAACTCATTGGTAGAGTTCGGTCTATTAATAATATCAAGTTATTCAATGAGCAAACTAGCCTGATTAGCTAAGTTGCATTTCTATCAAATTCTTGTATATTGTGTCAAATACTTAAATTACATCATCATTGATATGTTAATTAAAAGGAATGATAATTGACATTGTAGAGGTCAACAATTCCCACATTTTCGAACAAACTCAATAATTGGTTGTCACTTCAATGAACAAATATTTTGCTTTGTCGAATTTCATTTGAGAACAGATTTATTAACGGTTAAAAATACTTTAACAGAAATATTACGTTAAGGATTGAAATACGGCTGAAATTAAGTCGTAAATTATTGACTGTTTGAACTTTCTACAATTTTTTGCCAATTGTGTACATGTATGTATGTTGTGTAGTATATTTCTACGCATTTAATGGGATGTTGAAATAGAAGAGTATTTTTACACTTATTACATACTTACAGCAGTAATCGTCAAATGGATGAGGATATTTGATCACACAATCAAAGGAGATGGGCTTGGCGAAACAATTCAAAATCCAATTTAGAATACAAGGCAAACTGCTCCTCTCAATAGGAAAGATCCATTTCAAGACCTTTACATAATATAAGACAATAAAACACTGATAAGATGGGTCGTTTGAAAATACACGTCAATGGTATTGGAACTAATATAAGTGGTTTATTTGAATAATTATTGTTATAACCTTGCCTAAATTTCATTACATTCAGATAAGTTCCTTTTATTTGGCAATCTGCTTGTTAAAAGTATAATTAACGTTTTATTCTTACCTATACAATTTCGCTGTAATAACTGTGTGGCGGCATAAACCTTTTTTTATTGTAGGTACGAGTCTTGACATATTTATTGAATTATTGTTAATTTGCGCCATAACTAAAAATCTGCTATCAAGGTAAACTTAGGTTTCTTCCAAAAAAAGTAGGTTTTAATCAGATAAGTGGGCGATATGAGTAGAAATTATGAAAATCTGGTCTTACCTACGTCATGATATTAGCTAACGTACTTATACTCTTGTTTCGGTACCTGATACCTTATCATTGTTCGACGTATATAAATAAGTATTTGACATTTCTTATAGATACGTGTGCATTGATAAGTTACAAAACAAGATGAAATAAGTAGATCTGATATTTCAAGTAAGTTATATATCGACGAGCACGTTAACTAGAAAATTATTTTAAAATGGCTACGCGGTAGAAACGAGCCTTTTCGCGGAGCGTTGGCATCATGCCCAAATGTGTTAATACGTTGATTAAAAAGGGTTCAAGGCTTCAGGAGGGTACTCACGCATCGCGCCTGGTGCGCTCATCCCAAAACTTCTCCCAAAAAGTGGATCTGTTTTTGATGCGGAGCACGCTCGTACTGAGGGTCCTTGGTAGGGTACTGCCGCTGCTGCTGGCAGACACGCCCGTCGACATACTGTGCTCGGATGCTGAGCTCTTTGCGATGAAGGAGGTGCCCGCTACGGCACCTAGCCTCTCCGACTGTGACCCCGAACGCTGCATTTTGACTTTCAACAACTAGCACTACATATCATGAGCACTAATGGCCTCTTATTTGCGCTTCTTCACATACAAAACACACTATTGAATATGCGCTTTATAAATGTTCACTATCAATTTACATGTAACGTTTTATCCTATACCATACGAGTGTCTATCACATACGCGTACATAAGTTCTGATAACTTTATCGCACTGAATAAACTTGTTAACAATAGTAAGAGAAACTTTTTCAATAACTCACAATGACATAAAAATCACGGTAGCTCTATGGCAAAATTAAATAAAAATTAGACACGTCTAAGATGATCGCGCGGATTAAACGTTAGGCCTCATCCTTGGCACCGATCAACAGTGGGTTGTAGAGCTCGCGTGCGTAGTGGCTGACCAGGGCCAACCTGTCGGATCAGTGAACGACCTCGACACTGTCCACCGAGCTTCGTTTGCACTACGGGAACGCACGTTATCGTGGGTACGATTACATGGTACACTCCGCGTGGTCGGTGTGCGGTGTTTTTGCGCGAACTGAGAACAGCGTTCACATTTTAGCCGGGGTTATCGTTGTCAGTGGGGGGTTTGGCGGCGGTGTGGGTGCATCGCGTGCCGTGGCACGGGTGGCGTGTCGCCGGCGGGCCGCGCGGACTGTCAATGGAGCGGAGCGAGCGCTGCGGCGGAGAGGCGCGCTGGCGGCGGGCGCAGCCACGGCGTCCCGCTCGCGCCCGACGCGACGCGACTCCGCCCGAGGTTAAATTTGGCGCTAATAGAAACTGGCAGTGGGCGCCGGTAATCAATGTTCGATGTGGAAATTGAGGGCCGGTACCATTATCAATGGCACAATACAATTGTAGACAGGTAACATAAACGGATTAATTGTTATGCTGCGATAACATTGACTTTGTGAGCTACTGAACAATTAAGATTAGCGCTTTTATAAAGCTTTGCAGATATAAAATGGTTGATATGGTTGGTGTACGCGACGCAATTTGAAACATATTGTAAAACTGTCTCCAATATACCACATGGTTCATTTTTGTAGTTTCTTTAGTTTTTAAACACTACAGCATACCTAACTTCGTTTTTTGTATAAATACTGTGCTTTATTATTACGGTCGCGTCTCGTGGATTTACACAATGAACCCTGCGAACTCGTTAATTAATTCTGCACAAGGTCATTGCCGCTTACTCATGATGGTTCATATTAACCCAAGTGGCGTACAAGATTCGTATGAATGTACCATTTAAATATTATTTAATTATTAACATTAATATTAGAATGCAGGCGTACGTCGGCAATATGGGAGGTCCTCGTGTATAAATAGAGAACAATCGCATATTACGATGTTTTAATTGTTTCGCCCAGCCATTCCGGAATGAGCGAATGCCAGTTTGCAATTTCGTTTGACTGCACTCAGAGGGTTTTTGTTGAAAAGTTATTTGACGATTTTATTTAACGATATTTGTTTTTATTTTAACAAAACCTTATGCTCTATTCAACATATGCATCGTAAATGTAGAGCATTTTCAGGCAAATCTATGCAAATGTTGATAAACCTGTATATTAAACTACTCAAAATACGCAAAGGAAATTAATTTTGCATGGTATTTGGTTGTAAGGTTTTTCCGGAGCACAGTACTTCGCAATGGTTTTACTTAATTGGTAGTAGACTCGATACTAAGTTGTCAAGATAAGTACCGCAGAGCCAGATATCGTAACGTGAAACACTTTTATGTTTCGGGATGCGGGCACTGTAGCTATTGGAATTACCAGGCATAAGAGACCTAACATCTATTGTCTCAGGTGACGGGCGCAGTCCGGCATTGATGGAGAATTATAACTATAAATAAATAAATATACAAAGACATTCACACAGCGCCATCTAGCCCCAAGTTAAGCGTTAAGCCTGTATTATGGGTACTAAACAACGGGTAAACATACTTATATAATTTTTTTTTGGAAATACATACATATTATACATAAAAACACCCAGACCATTACAAACAGACATGTTCATGCACACAAATGTTTGTACTGCCCAGGGATCGAACCCGGAACCAAAACAAATACATCTTTTGGGGAACGAAAGGCGACCACAGTTGTACGTGTTACATCCTTATATTTAATTAAGATTCAATATCCAACAAGTCCAAAAAGCAAAGAAGAAATAGGAGAAATATTGTATTTTTGATATAGTCTTAGCTATAGGAACATTAAAGATTTTTATTTGTGATTTGAGAGTGCAGTCATCGCAATCAGCTTAGGTAAAATTTGAATGATTACAATTTAGCATAAAATAATAAAATCCAAAACTGTTCGACTATATAACGCCGCTGCAAGAAACTGAAAATGTTTTCTGTGTGAGTACAATGAGACAAAAAATGTTTCAAAAAATTTCAAATACATTAAACTTGAAGAATGGATCCACAATCATTGTGGATCAAAACCTATTATTAATATATTTTAATTTCATCTTATCAAACAAAACATTTCATCAACTATGTTATTAACAGACTCGTTAAGCACTTTCAGCCACTGTGGTGTTGAATTAGATTAAATACTTTTTTATAGAAAGTTATAACTACGAGTAGATCTTGAACGTAGGATTCACTAAATTTGTAAAATTAAAAATAATACTTAACATATGTGTAAATAGTGCATAAACTGTGCAAATAATTTACGAGTAACATGGTGCTGGACAGTCAATATGACAACAGCATGCACTATATGTTCACATTAGTATAAAGGATCCAGTTCGGCTTGCTGAATCGTCATAATCCTGATATAATAGTATAGCAACTTCTGATATTTTGTTTAAAAAAAAGAAAAATTCCGATTATTTTCTTTCAATTGTTTACTATGTAACAACACTATCATAAATCTTTAAATTATACTAGTATCTATTTTTGGATTATCTCCTAAACAATTTTCGCAGATGAAATTTAGATATCTCTGAATTAGTTTGCATTTTTAATCAAATCAACGAATGCGGGGCTTCATTAAACCTTGTTACACTTGGTAAGACCGAACCTTCGTGTAAAATTATATCTACATCTAAAGAGATAGCTAATTAATGTACCTTTACATATAGGACTTAATTAAGAAATTATAATTGAATATTCAGATCAAAGCCCTAAAGTCACTAATCTAAGCGTTTAGAATTTCAATGGAAGCGTTATTGTAGACATGCAAAGCTATTAGTTTAGGGCAAGCTTCACCAGATACAATAAAATAGATAAATAATATTTTATATTAGATACTTCACGATCATATGAAAACGTTAACACTTCATATGGTCGGAGAACAGATAAATATTAAAAAGTGAAAAGAATAATAGTTAAGTATCCAATGTAAAATATCATCCGAAAATAAGAAGCTAAGTGCTCAACACGTGCGTATGTAGAGGTACGTACGCTCTGTCCAGCTGTGCCGCCTCGGCCTCCTTGAATCTGTAAGCAATTAAATAATAAGGAAAAGAAAGAAAGAATGAAGATTCAGAGGACACTTATGCCACCTAAGCGGATCAGGTCATTTACGATGCGGGGCTGAGCTTACATCCAAAGAATTGTGCTAGAGTTGTGTAGTGATAGGCTCTGTACTGATGGCAATAGCAAGTTTAGTAAAATTATATTTAAAAAAATCAATTATTTAACTAAACTCTTTAAATTTCAGATATTATATCAAATTAATTATTTTCACTGTATGTAAATGCTGTCATTACAATCACTTTAATGTAAGTAAATTTTTTCAAAGAATGACAACTTAAGTCCCTGGGAATGTAATTATCGCAGTGTATCAAAACCAATTTTGCGGATTTAATTGAGCATTTATTAAACAGATTACCAGTCTGCCCGTGACCATGACTACCTACGTAAAAGTCACCGGGACGTTCGTCGGGGAGCAAATAAATATGGTAAATTACTTACCTACATAATTAATATATTCACTGGGTAAAATTGTTTTAGAGTCAAAATAATATAATGTTGGGTACATTACCGGTAATTTAATAGATGCCGTTAAATGTTTGAGCCTTGCTTTTGCCATGGTGTTTGCTGTTTGTGAGTAAGCGGTCTACGGTACTGTTAGTCATCCACAACATAGATCTTTTCAGCACAGTTATTATTACAAATTTAGTGTAACGTTGCTTACTGTCTCTCGTCTTCCAATTCCAGCTGGTTGCCAGATCAATATTATGTCATCGATATTTTCATTTCTCTTGTGTCTGATTTGCTTCGTTTAGCCAAAATTAAATCGATGTAGGTAATGAAATACAAGATAGTAGTGATAACGATGTGTATTCTATGATACATTTAGACGAAAAATTATTAAATTTTATAATCCTTATTACAAGGACTGTTGTAAACCAAATACTTTAATGGAATTAACTCTAAAATACATACAATAGGTGGAATGTTTATAAATGCGTAAGGGCAATACCCAACCGCTGCTATAATCGTAATGCAGAGACTTCCTAATGAAATAATAAATTAACTGCTAGATAAGGAACTGTTCAAAATGTTAAGTAACTCTAATTAAAATCTACAGCATTACCATTAAGATATGAAATTGTATTACCGTGTTAATTATTAAGCTTACACTTATAAAGCAGTTGTAATCTGCATTACACTACGGTTGGTAACAAAAACAAAAGAGAGACAAAGACATTGAGTCTTATAATTCTCTGTATTTCATCCGCTACAAGTTAAATGGCAGACCTTGACGTCATTTGATTGAGACCTTCAACAAAATCCTGTAAATACGGTAGCACCAACACAAAGCACTTGTTGAAACTTTGAAAGGGTAATTATGTTTTATTTTTATGTCTATCAAAGTTTCCACTTTGAGAAAGTTCTAAATTATTTAAAATTCACGGCACCTACACTCGGATATTGAGGAGGGCTGCGCCGAGGGCTATTTAGAAGACCACTTAAAACGCTTTCAAGTGCAAAAGCCATGGGAGCTGGTGAAGATTCGTGCTACGGCACGTCTTATAAATAATGTCTTTGGCATTTGAAATTTTTTTTTCATAAAATTAATTTATAAAGTATGGTCATAATAAGAACGGTAAGCAGCGGTCTCTCATAAAACCTAAATTATTAAAGACCAACACAAAAGGCCGTCTTAGCGTCTTAAAAAAACATATATGGATACGGTTGCGCTTTTAAAATAAGTGAAATCAGGTAAAATACTGAGAAAAATATTTTTTTGTATTTAGAAACCTGATCTTAACATATCCCTAATTTGCTAGCATAGCCAGTAAACATTTATGGTTCACTTTATTAATCTATTTCGAATGTGTAGTTATTGTATATATATTTTTATTTAATATTACTATATTGATGAGTGATATGTCTGATAAACTAATTGCAAAACTTGGTGAAACTTTGCTCGTTCGAATCTAGATAAAATAAAATAAAAATATATACGATGTGTTCTATAAGTTATCAAGAATATTTTTTTTTCGTATGTATTATTTAGCGAGTCTCCGTAGATATTCCTATGCTAATGCTAGTTAGGTATTACGACCACACTCACTTAGGTTCTTGTTTATTTGATTTTGTTTGGGTTAACGAGGCTATATCGTAATCACTCGCTGGTGGTTAAGTGGTATTCGTTGTTAAAACACAGCGGGAGTGCCCCTGGAGAATTACTGGGTTACATATTTTTCCACTAAGTACAGTCTTCTATTTAACGTTTTATTATAAAAACGTTGCAGATTTTCGCACAATTTTTGACAATTTGAATCACAAGTAAATGCTTTAGTAGTATTACCTTATGTCTAATCGGATACATAATATGATGACCTTTGTGGTTTGGTGTGTCTAACAAGTCGGCTGTCACACCAAGAGTTTTCGGTTTCGATACCCGGGCAGAACAAACATGTGTGAGCATATCTATGTATTGGTCTCGTTGTTTCCATGTATAATATGTACGTATACAAAATCGTTATAAAAATGTATGGATGCTAATAGCTTTCGACTGGTGGGAGTGGAAGTTATTGGGGAAGGCCTATGTTTGGTAGTCGACATCATGTGACTGATATGATGATGATAAAGATATACAAAAAAATCGTGTACAAGTAGATTTTATTAATCGGTTAGTAGCCTTATTACAGGCTAAATACTTAATTTAGGAAAAGGGAGCCCTGTGTGAATGTCGGTGAGTGTTTATTTTTACTGGTATAATCAATGTTTAAAAAAAAATTAAAACAAAATATTGGGAAACCGCTGTAATCTTTCATAAACTACTACTATTTCCATTTAGGTATCATAGGTTTAAATTCATTAACTTCTTCTTTCTCCCGGGCACCCAGCTATCTCTTTGTTTCAATGTTTTCAAATTGGTGAAATAACGTAAAGTTATTACGTTAGAAATATTGTTTTCGTATAGTTTTATTACTTATGTACTACATCCCAAGCTCTATCTTGACAAAATATACATTTGAACTAAATCAAAAATGAGAATTCATAAAGTTTTTTAAATCTCATAACTTGCGGTATTTGTAAAGGTGATATAACTAAGTTAGTAGATTAACATGAAATCTTCCAAACAAAACGAAGATTTTATTTATTGATAAATCAAATCACTCGAACACCAAAACACAAAGTATCGTTTCTAAGAAAAATAATAATGAATGTAACCGTGGATGTAAACGACATTTTGTTTAAATTATAAACATTCTATTGTTAAGAAAAGTAATGTTTTGTACTCGTAAATCCTGTGGAAGATCAACTTATGATCCATATAAGTTATCGTTTAGTTTGTGCTAGACCTGTATCAGCCAATAAGACACGTGGAAAAGATTTCTTTGTACCGTAAAAAGGTACTTCCGCATGATTGTACTTTTTGTCAGTTTCTTAAAGTTCAATGTCAAAGGATGTAAAATCGAAAAACACTACTTAAGTTTTATAAAATTAAAATGCAGTTTGTTAAGTACTAAAACGATGCAATTGAAATCACCGTTATTAGGGTATTTTCCAAAATGTTGAGGTAATAATGAATGTATAAGTGTAAGTATATCATACAGTTCACAAAAACCTAGATGCAACTTTAAAGGATAGGTTTAGGTACCTAAGATTAAATAACAAAGTTAGTTAGTCGCTCATAGATATTTAACATTCCAAGAAAGATATATTTAAATTTTTTCTTGCTAATTAAAAACAAATTGTAAAATTATGGAACTGTTCAAGGTTTAACTGTTACCTGCTGTTGAGTTTGCATCTATTTTCTTGGTAAGAGTTGGTACTATGAGTGACGAATGACAATTGTACAATTTTAAAGTTCAAACGATAATAATTGGTGGCAAAGAAATGTTATTTACGAAACTCATAGATCTAGTAAGAGTCATAATAATATATACCTACAAATATTTAAAATTTGGAATGAATAATAAGAATGATTTAAATGTTTAATTTTGAAAGTTAAGTTATTGATTAATTAAAAAAATAATAAATAAATCAAGAATCAAAACTGCGGAAAAATTCAAAATCGTCTATTATCACAGAAAATACTTGTAAGCTATCAGGGTGAGTAATGATCATTTGAACTTTGCGTTGACCCACGCCTGCCGCATATTCCAGCGGTCAGTCTCTGCGTAAGACTGACGCACAAATTAAGAAAACGCAATGTCGTGACGTCGTTAGCGGTTGCCTTGCGACTTACCTTTCGCTGGCGATCGAGCTGTTCCTTGACATCGACTTTGGCGACATTTCGAAGTCAGAGTCTGAACGGTAGAGGAATGACTCGCGGCGCTGCGGCATGGCTTGGAGGACGAGAGCGGTGGAAGGCGAGCCACCCTCGAGAGGCGATCGCGCGCCCCCCGCACCGCTGCCCGCACCTCCACCATTCTCCACATCGAAGCTGAAACAAAAACATCACGAATTAATCACATGATGAAAACGATTCGACGTATGTGGATAATCCCTCCTAAGTCGGACATAGTCGATAAGACCAATGAAACGACTACGGCACATTTCATTCAGCTATAACAAATGTCATTGGCTAAATTCACCTGCGCTGTCGATTGAGACACATCCGCGAATACCCCAGTCGGCCGGACAATCGATTCATAACTGACTAAAAATGTGAACTCTGCCGTGAATGATACATTGAGCGTGATAAGCAAATCGACGTAATTATCAATGCACGACATGAATTGTCCATACCGTAGAATTATGACGTCGAATTGAAATTTTTCTACTTAGTTGAAAATTTTTGCAAGCGTGATACCCGTTTGGTACTGGTAGTTCAAATAGATGATAGAGTAATGATTGATCATTTATAATCAGAGAAATGAAATAAATAAATACGAATAATACAAATGTTATACAACAATTTTAAATACAAGTGTAATACAAAATTTTTAAATACAAATTTACATCCCATCGAAGTGACATCTAGAGGAATATGGCTGCATGTTCATAACAACGTAGCAGCCGCTTTCACATCTTGTTTAGTAATAAAAATTGCCGCTAGGTGTCGCTTTTTCAGAAAACACTAGTCTACTAAAAGCAAGCGTAAACATCTTACTACAAGTATTGATCGGAAATTGAAAGAACGAGTTGTGTCTACATATTTATTCTTTAAGCTATAGAATAGTAATTCAGTATAGATTGGTATTGTTGTATATCGTTTATTTTAATAAATAGTAATGTCCCACAATCTTCATCATCTGAAGATGATGACCCATAACGACACACTGCAGGGCACAGGCCTTCCCGCCCAGCATAGCAATGGGGTGATTGAGCCGTAACCCACCACACTGGTCTAATGCGGATTGGCTTAATTAATAAAATTTATAGACAACGACTTAATTTTTACTTGGTTCTGGTTATCTCTCTTAGAACGGGTCTCATAATACAGCATTAAACCAACAGTTAACCGTTAATTTATTTTTTGTTTTAAAACCTTATATAAACAATAAGCTAACTTTGTTTATAATATAAGTATAAAACGTTTGTCAAATAACGCTAAAGTCAATAACCTCATGACAGGAATCGTTCGTCACTGTGCCCGCCGTGCGTGAAACGCGCGACAATTTTCAAAGTTACGGAATGTGACCCGCGCCGAGTTTTGGCCTTTTGACATCCGTCGGTCTACGGGACCTTTGTCACACTACATTGGGTCCGGATGCTTGTAATTATTGTCATTGCATCATCATACTCACAAACTTTAACTTTGTTTAGTATTTCCGTGCAAGTTTATGCGTTTACACGCTGAACTGTTCCAAGAAAATTTAAGGTAATACTTTGATATGGTGGTAAGCTACAAAGAATGTCTTACTGAATTTAATTTGAACTTGCTGTTGCTCCGCGGTGTTACCTGCGGTTTTAGATGTTCTCCCGCAGTAAATGTAAAATATTGCCAAGACGATCACATAAGGTTACCCTGTAGAAAAGATATCAGATCTCATGTAGAGCCAAGCTTCTGAATCTATTCTGCCTAACTCTACCGACCCTAACTTCAACAAATTCCACATATCAGTGAATATGTATAGCTTCGCCGCTTCGCTGCCGTCGTGAAGGCGATGCCAATGTTTAGTTTCTGATATAAATTAGGTAAGTAACGATGTTTTGTTACTTACCTTATGCTTATTACAGTTGCTAAGCCATACATATTTACTGATTTGTTAAAATTAGGGTTGGTAATTTATATTTATAAAATCTGAAACCATGTTTAGAGATGGGTCTGGAAAATGTTGAATTTGAGGTCCGTTATGTTAAATTTCTGCTAGAGTAATGGCACCTATATCCACTCTGTTACCCCTTTAATATGTTATAAATTTGTAGTTAACACATTAAGGTTTTATTGTTAACAGTCGACCAATTTCCTAGTTGTTTAAACACTTATTGAATGTTACGTAATCAACGTAATACTTTATTTCATGACCATTGTAAAGTCATCATAACTATAGTTGCACCTTATTTCATAAATGCCCTATTACTTAACTTAGTAGAGGAGCGCGAATCCCGAATACAGAAAAAACTCTGTATCTCGTACATACCCAGGCTGAAAAAGCTCTACTTATCAGTCAGGGGTACGGGTCGTGCTTGGATTCGCGCACCCTCACAATCCATGAGTCACAGGGACTAACATACGAATCGGTGGTTATTGTACGTACAATCACAAAACTGTCCCAAATCCTCCACAGTGTCCCACACGCGGTCGTCGCTCTTTCTAGACACACTAAATCGTGTGTATATTACACCGACAACGCCAACAACGACGCTTCGGCTCGTCTAATTCAAAGGGCGGAAAGAGCCACGACTGCACAAATCCTAGAGTATAACATGATGATGGCTATTAAGAGGGGGGATGATGCAATCCTAAACAAACTCATTGCATCGGAGAGACAAAGCCAAAAAGAGGCCCACTCCCCTGGTCCATCCACCTCAACATCTGCACCTTAAAGAAGTGCATCGGTTGTGGCCATATTAGACATCACTAAATGTATTAATTTTAAGTTCTAATTGTAATAAAACAGAGAGAGAGAGAGTATTTATGATGTTATTTATTCCCTTTATTTTATATTATTCACCCCCCTACTTTACCTAATGTAAATATTTAGTTAATTCTGACTGTTATCCCATTCCCCCTTTAACCAATTCTTTTCCCCCATGCGCGGAGCACTAACATAATATTATAATAATTAAATTACAAAATAATCATAAACTAAAAAGAGTACGGCCATGTGTCTGTAGATGTCATTTTATTAATAAAATAAAAAAAACAATAGAGTTCCATTCCATGTCACATAATATTCGATCGACAAAAATGTTTCTTAGATTTCGTTACCTATATTGTTCGACAATACGGGAAATTACTACTGTTTACTTGTTGCTTTACGGAAACCTGACTAGTGATCAAACATTTACTACTTGTTTTTTTTTTTTCAGAATCTGAGATACTTTTAACAAAGAACAAATTAAGTGTCAGCCAGACGTCCTCATTGGTAAAATATCATCAAGTCTGCCTGATGGTGCATTGTTATTTAAAAGTTTTGAATATTAATTTAACTTTCTCCGTAAGAAAATTAGTAATTCTAATGAAAATTTAAATATTCTTTAAAGACATTCAAGTTAGTTTGTAGAGGCTCAGTAACATGTTGACCGCAATTGTTTTGCCATTACTAGAAAACTTTGCTCATTACAGAAGGTTAATTTTTAAAAGTTTATTAGTGTCGTTTTGTATTTTAAGAATTTTGATTTTCGTGTAAGTATTTTTAAGTATGTACTCATTTATTTTTTAATGGCTTGGATCAATTATTAATAATATAATAATAATAATAAATCATTTATTCAGACATTTCGATCCATAATTGTGTAAGTAACATTGAACTTATACATATGGTTAGTACTTACAACTATAATAACAAAACTGTCAGTAAAAGAACCGGTTCCTGGATCCTTGCAAATGTATTTGAACCCAGTGCTTAAAGATGGAACAAGATTATTGTTTATCTAAGATTAATAGACTTATTAAAGTACCTTTCTTGAGTAGGTACATATTAAATGTTTTCAGTTAAATTTAATTATTTTTCTTTAAATAAAAAAACATCTCAGGCCTTTCAATAACTATACGAGCTTGATTGTTGTTAAGGTATATTGTACATTAATTTTATTTTTATGTACATTGGACAGGATAATTATCTTTGCAGTATATCAGCTTACTACATAAAATCAAGAGTAGTACCAACATTATAATGGTTACTGCGGTTAAGACAAATTATTTGGAAACCATATTTATATAATATGTACATTTGAAACTTAGCTTTTATCATTTTAGAAATGTTCTTCAGTAGAAAAGTAGACTTACTTCATTACATTACGAGATTATTAAGGACGATTTACTGAATTGATGTGGCTGTAACATGATTCACGAGATATGCATTAAATTAATACATTTTGCATTATATTAATACACCTGATTTACCACATGCGTTTGAATGACATTTCTATTAATTAGTCTGTTTGCGCTTAAGGCTAACGTCATGTCAGGCTGACAAAGCTTCAGTGAATTTAACAAAGCTTTGTTGTCGTATACAAACAGAGTGTTAACCGACCTATATTTTAATTTAAAAAAAGATCTTAAAACTCGTATACACAAAACGCCCAAAAATAAAATGTTAATGCCTATTTGGAAAACATAATAGTATAATTTAAATATCACGAAAAACAGTCTGCTGCCAATATAATTGTAAAACTTTCCAGTATATTATTAATATCATGAGTGCTTGTGGTAACATATAAAAATTAAAGTAATTATTAGTTATAAATGCATATTACACGGTCATTCCTAAAATTTGAAAATATTTGCTATGATTTATACCTGCCAGTGGTCCGTCTCCTAACCGACACTGGCGGTCTTCTCAAAGGTCTTCGGGAGGCGCCCCTCGCGCTCCACCTTCGTGGTGCTTCACTCCACCTAAGAACGATTCTTGTCAGCATCCAACCACGCCAATAGCAGTCTCTTATCTATATATTGTCGATCAGGCCAGGCCAGAAACACCAATTCGCTTAGAAATACTTAAATAACCAATTTTGAAGGTTGCTAATAGAAGCACTTGCAAATAAGATATGCCTATACTCGTACATGAGTAAAACAGTTTAGTTGTATGTTTGTTGTGTGTTTAAATGATGCGATGTGTTAAATAATTCGAATAGTTAGCCTTACGAAACTGGATATACCGCATGTATGGGTAATGAGCATTTTCGGTTTGTAGAAGTATGGTACCCGTATAAATGGCCTAAATAAGTCAAGGATATTTCCTTAATGATTTATGAACAGAATTTTCAATGTAAGTAATTTTTTTTGGAATATTAAGCAATACTAATGTACTAAAGTGAAAACAATCCTCAAAAAATAAAACTTTAGGGAAGGAAATTTAAATGTACTGTAATACAAAATTTATTTCAACTTTATTTAAGTTAAATCAAGATCAACACTTGTATAAAAATGATCAACAGACTACAGTACAGATACAGTTATGTTATTCTAGTATGTACAAAAAGACAAGTCTGCGAGAAATCTTTGAAGCCTAGAAACTTTTTATCAAATTTACAGTATTAACGACAATGCATAAACATTTTAGCAAGTACTAACCAGCCTAAACAAACCCAATTAAAATTTGACAAAAAAGGCCTTTTTTAAAATAAAACTTTAAAAGCTGTATGGTTTCTAAGAGCCAAGGTTGTTACCATGTTGAATCCTTATCTCTATCATAAAAGTCTCGTATCCTTACAAACAAATGACATAAAAAACGATAAATTCGTACACTTGTTTCGCCGAGTTCCCACTTATCCCACACGGCGGACCGAAAATATAATAAAAGGAAGCTCTTTTAAGTTGTTCTGGTCCATTGGGTCCTTTGCCTCCAGACTATCATGCCACATCTGAGCCTGAGCTCAATTCAAGCGGGATCCACTCAATATCGCCGGGCGAAAAGAATGCCGAGCTTGCTGCATCGATACCCTTCGATAGTTAATGAAATCTTTCAAAAGGTATTGTGCACTTCTGGGGTACGACATATTGCACTACAAGTAACAAATTGAATTTGTAGCCATAGTTTTATTCATGATTATATTTTAAACTAGCTTTTGCCCGCGGCTTCGCTCGCATTAAATTCGGGATAACACGGTACTTTCATTTATCACTATACAAAGGATTTCCCCTCCCTCCAACTTTAAAGGTTTCGGGGTCAATTTCAGAATTTTTTATTAGCAAAAAATATGTTATAGTGAGCTAACCTTAAAAGATAGACATATGCTGTCGCGGTCTTTTTTGTAGACCTTTAAAAGGAGAACAATACTCTCATACATGACTTTTGTGTAACTTTAACCGTTTACGCAGCGTACGCAGCGGAAGCTCCAAGTATGAAAAATACCACCGATTTTGAAACATTTTTCATTACTGCTCCGCTTCTATTACTCGTAGCGTGATGATATATAGCCTATAGCCTTCCTCGATAAATAAGCTATCTAACACTGAAAGAATTATTCAAATCGAACCAGTAGTTCCTGAGATTAGCGCGTTCAAACATAAAAACAAACAAACTCTTCAGCTTTATATATTAGTATAGATAGTTATGTGACCGATTGTATTATTCTTTTATTTTCCAAAATAAAAGTACACCACTTCACCACAGTGAAGTAGGCTCTTAGGTTCAGCAGTTGATTTTCACGGGGTGTGAAAGTTAAAATATATCATTAAAAAGAATACCCTTCGGGAATAGAGACTGCATAACACCTATTATAGTGAGTCCTTATAAACTGATAGAGTCTGAATGAGAGAGCGAAGAATGTCTCAAGGAAACTATTTACGTATAATAATTATCTACAACCTTAGACCACGTGACTCTCTTAAGGAACTTTTTAAAGAAATAAATATAATGACTGAAGCATCGCAATATATTTAGAAAATTTAATTTATGTTCGTAAATACTATAACACCTTTAAAAAAGTTGGGATTCACAGAATTTTAATACTAGGAATAAAAACAAACTTGCTGCTCCGGACTTGAGACTACATAAAATAGGTAATTTTTTATAGAAAGATTATAAAGTTTTTCAATAAGGTACCGCAAAATATTGTAGAGTTGTCCTTTCATATGTTTAAAGTCAGAATCAAACAACACCTTTCTAAAAAAGGGTACTACACTATTGACGAATATTTATGTGATAAAATTCCGTGATCTTAAACTGCTCAGGTATTTCAGTGTTTATGATATATTGTTACATTAAGTAATTGTTTTTGAAAAAGGCCACACTGTTGAGTTTTCTTGGGTGCTTTTTTATCAACAGGTCAAACCACTGAAGTGTTTTTTTCAAAGCATCAAAATTCATATTTTTAGTTTAGTATTTTAATTGTTTTTTGTTATATTTGTGTTTATTTTTTGACGTTCATAAGTGCTTTTTGTAAGCCTTATTTGAAATAAATGGTTTTGAATGAACGAACCTAGGTAGTCAACTGTAAGGCGTAGCTTTTTATTGGATTGTGAAAGCGAGGCGACTTATCTAAAGTGTAGCTCCTAACTTCTTGACCGAAGTCGTCTTCAGAGACA
>PQWD01003412.1:0-23636 GCA_019425675.1 Leucinodes orbonalis
TGATAACTTTAAGCATGTGTAGTAGACTCGATACTGAGTCGTCTAGGTAGGTACCACCGTAGTGCCAAACAGGAGTGTTATGCACTTTTGTTTCGGGATGCGAGCACTGTAGCTAGTCAAATAAGAGATATATCTTAACATCTGTTGTATATGGTGTCGGGCGCAGTGCGGCATTGACGGAGAATATAAACTGCAATAAGAACATTATCATTACTATTACATTTAAATTTAAAATACATATTTATGAACTAATATACTACATTACATAATACCCACACCTTATATTGTAGACATGCAAGCAGCGTCTTCGGTATAAGCTAAAGCTCTAACTCCAATTTTGTCTAGATCAAGACGATCTTGATCCGTCTCTGTGTCGAAGAATAAACGTAAATCCTTCCCCCAGACAACGTATTGGAGTTAAATGTTAAGCTACGTGGGAAATAAATAGATACGGTACGGTAAACCTGTTGCCGGCAATCAAGGTATTAGGAGTGACATAATAATTTGAATTGAAACAGTTTTTATAGAAAAAATGTTGGACGTATGTATCTTAAATACTAAATGACGTGCACGTGAATAAATATTTTTTCACAAATAAAACATTTAAAATCGACTCGATTATGAAGAGGAAAAAACAGAAAATTTATGTTTTGCACAACTTAATCGGATATCATAATCATTTGAATAATAAATAATTAATTAATTAACCATAATTATAACCAAATATCTTAAGAGTTCCACTGCAGGGAAATGCAGATCCACCACCGCGTCAGTTGGGCAAAATTTTCATTCATATTTACGTCGTTCCCTACATGTCATAATGACATATTAGTGTGCTTGTGCTTTTGATTTTATACTTTTTCTATGACGCGTTAAGGTCAAAATATGCAAATTATAATTATATGCAAATAATAACACGTTTATGTCATGCGACTCGGGCATTTTTAGGTCAACGTTTCTTCTTGATTGTGCATCTAGTTAGTTAATTGTTTATCTAAGCTGTTATTCCAAAAAAAAGAGTAGTTAACAGCGTCGGTGGCTCAGAGGTGTGGACTGTCGCCTTCCTACCGGGAGGGCTGAGGTTCAAATCCCGACACGTACCAATGTATTTTCGAATTTTCGAAAATATATGTACGTTATCCGACGCTCTTACGGTGAAGGAAACACGTGAGGAAACCTTCATGCACGCCTGCGAAGAGATTCGAAGGTTGTGTGTGAAGTCGTCCAATCCGCACTGGGCCGCGTGGACGACTAAGGCCTAATCACCCTATACGGGTAGGCTCGTGCCCCTCGGTGGGGACGTTTAATGAGCTGATGATGATGAAAGAGTAGTTATAGAATGTCCTGTGCCTTTTTGGTACATTATAGGCTTAATTAGTTCAATCATAGATAAATAACATCTATAGTCTAATATGTACGCATATTGATGCAGGCGACAAACCTATTGAACACACGTCATTAGGCACGGTAATAGGATGAATTGACCTTTATCGACACGACAGGATTGCAATTTGATATGATGATGTCGCATCTTTGATAGAGATCAAAATGATCAGATTATAACCATAATTATTGAAATACTCGTACTTCATAGTAAAATACTGATATATTAACTAAAACCCTAATTTTGATTTTACTTTCTGCATTACAAAATGAAAATGTGTGTATTTTTTCTATGACTTTGAATTGTAGAATATCGGTAAATAAATCTGTCTAGTCAGCATCGGTGGCTCAATGGTGTGGACTTCACCCTCCTACCGGGAGGGCTGAGGTTCAAATCCGCCACATACCAATGTGAATTTCGATTTTTCAAAATATATGTACATTATCCGACGCTCTTACGATGAAGGAAATCATCGTGAGGAAACCTGCGCACGCTGCGAAGAAATTTAAAGGCTGTGCGTGAAGTCGTCCAACCCGCACTGGACCCGCGTGGACGACAAAGGCCTAATCACCCTATACGGGTAGGCTCGTGTCCCTCGATGGGTATGTTTAATGAGCTGATGATGATAATTTGTCTCGTAGTCTAAGGCCCGATTCTAGAACGAGACTCAACGTTGATCTTTAATGAAATTGAGTTAAAAAGGGATGATGCTATTTTTCGTATGGAGTGCTATCCCATTCTAACTCTACTTAAGTAATAATAAAATAAATAATAATAAGATCAACGCTTGAGTCTCGCTCTGGAATACGGACCTTAGGACATAAAGTGGTTTCGAAAGTCTAACACCAGGATCGATTTGATAGCTCATTAATCCGCCTACAACCTAATAAGAATAATAATAAACATTATTTATTATATTGTTTAAACAAACAACCGATAAACCAATTTGATAATACGCCATTATTTAATTTGTTTTATCAAAACAAGGCTACTTTGATCTAAATTGAGCAGCGAGGTAATTACGTAAAACAAATTTACGGATGTTAGCTTTCCTCGGCAAGACAAATAAAAATAGATTTAATTGACTTATGTATATTTGGACACCAACCAAAATAACTGTTTAGATAACTTTCAAATATCAGCAAAGTTATATACCAGTATTTATGACTGTTGTACTCAGAAGCAACATTATCATTAATTTTTTAAAATTCATATCCACAATGTAAACACAAGAATGTTTGGTTACATAAAATTCTTACTTATTTCGCGTTTAGAATATTTGGAGGATAACTGATGTGCTGGTATTTTTATGCTAGTATATAAATTACTCAATATCTTCCAAGTTATTATATTCGTTATATCTATACTAATATATAAAGCTGAAGAGTTTGTTTGTTTGTTTGTTTGAACGCGCTAATCTCAGGAACTACTGGTTCGATTTGAAAATTCTTTCAGTGTTAGATAGCTTATTTATCGGAAGGCTATAGGCTATATATCATCACGCTACGAGTAATAGAAGCGGAGCAGCAATGAAGAATGTTTCAAAATCGGGGGTATTTTTCATACTTGGAGCTTCCGCTGCGTACGCTGAGTAAACGGTTAAAGTTACACAAAAGTCATGTATGAGAGTATTGTTTTCCTTTCAAAGGTTTACAAAAAAGTCCGCGAGAACATATGTCTATCTTTTAAGGTTAGCTCACTATAACATATTTTTTGCTACTAAAATTCTGAAATTGACCCCGAAACCTTTAAAGTTGGAGGGAGGGGAAATCCTATGTATAGTGATAAATGAAAGTACCGTGTTATCCCGAATTTAATGCGAGCGAAGCCGCGGGCAAAAGCTAGTAATATATATAGTTATCATAAATTTATGTATTAAAGTATGTATAAAGTGTGTGTATTTCGGTGCACTATAAAGAATTTTATAAATACCTACTTATAGATAAATTATATATATATATATATACTCATTTAATAATTAATAACTCGAGATGCTATACGCATAGTACAAGATTACCTTAACATACTTAATCATGAAACGTAGGAAATTGCTTATTACTAAGCCAAACATAATGATACAAGCTAGTGGTGCTTAGAGGCGGAAAGAGCCTCATTTACTGCATAACTTTCTAAACCTAACTTCAAGAAGACAGCAATAAATGTCTCTTACTTAATTGAGCCTTTCATACCTAGTGACCTTTACAAGATAAAATTAAACTCCTTTTAGTCCGCCCACGTCAACTGACGTCTTTGATAGTTTTGAATGAACTAAATCTTAATGCTATTACCAAAGTTTGGAACTGTACGAGTAATTATATTTTGTTTTGCAAAACTTTGTCGTGGTTCCACTTACTCTAATAAATATTTTGAACTAGGAGAGAGTTGAAGTAGTAATTACAGTCTATCTTTTATAATGTTTTTGGATTGCTTTTCCTACACCTAATGTAACCGTTTATCAGGGTCTTTCATTTGTTCTTTATTCATGACTTGCATTGATTTGCACACCATCGTAAAAAGGTGCTATTTAAATGTTATGATTGTAGCTACAATTTTTATTTATGAGCCATTACTTTCTATAAAAATTAAGTTTTTCACAGAAATTTTAATGAAAACATTATTCTGAGTTTTGTCCATGACAATGAGTGTTCATTTGAGTGCTCATCCTTATTATGAATAAATTTAGTTCATTGTTTATCTAAGTTAATAAAATTGACGCAATTAGGGTCGTCAACTGACATGTTGGAAAGTATTATATATCTACGACTGGACTTGAGGAAAATGATCATCATCATCAGCTCATTAAACGTCCCCACCGAGGGGCACGAGCCTACCCGTATAGGGTGATTAGGCCATAGTCGTCCACGCGCGAATTTGTACAATGGACGAGGCTTCATTGATAACTAATACGCACTGACTAGCGAAATTGATTACGGAAGTTTATGTTTTCTATAGATCTCTGTTGATATTGGAAAACTATACCACTGCCTGATACAGATACCGAAACGCTTATCGTCTTAAGCTTCTGAAATTTGCATAGGTTTGATAAAGCAAATTTTACCTACGTTTTTAGAGCAGGGCACAGGTCTTCGTGAACATCATAGCTGTAGGAATATTGAACCGTAGCCCATCAGGCAGGCCCAGTGTGGACTGGTGGGTGTTGACAGCTACGATTCTAAAATTGTACCCAGGATCGACGGTTTAACGTGCTCTCCAATGCACTGTTTTTTTTTCGAACTGACTACTGTTGTTGGCCGCAGATGGCCTTTACAGCTTCACCGGGCATCGACGAGCGCGGATTGCTCTTAGCCTTAAAATTTACACAACCAGCCTAAGGGCGTCCACGAACGGGACTCGAACATCGGCTTAGGGCGGTGCGGGGGGATATCCAATGCAGTGTATCATCTTCGGAAATATTTCATCAAATAATGTATATTAATAATACATTTATTCCCTTGTTTGAAAGACTTTAAAGTTGGTAAAGAAATAGTCTCGATGGTACCAATAAAGTTACATGTATACTAGAAGAATAAATGTCTTTTTATGTCACCCCTAAGTGCTGGTAGCCAATTTTAATGGGCTATATTTTTAAACATCTCATCTGTGCGTCTGGGCTTTTTACTGCTCAATTCTCTTGAGACGTTATATCACAGATGTGGGTTTTGTTTACAGCCTAAAATAGCTTCATGGCAAAGTTTTTTTTTTATTTTTAAAGATATAATACTAATAATACGTTTAAAATTTGTCAACAAACTGTTGCACAGTTTGGCAGAAAGCAAAGTTTTGTTATACCTAATGTGTACTTTTTTGAAGAAATAAATGAATAAAAATAAAACAAAAACTAAATATAACATTTCAAGCAAAGTACGTTGTTTTCTGCTGTGTTTGCTTTTAGTATATTTAATTTACAACATTTATTAATGCGTACGGCAAACGAGTGAAACTCCTTGCCTGCTAGCGTTTTCCCTGATCACTATAATCTTGACATATTCAATGCAACAGTGAACGGGCTGTTCCTATACAGGCATAATCATATTCGGCCATATCATCACTTAACATCAGGTGACATAGCGGCCAAATGTCTAATCTAGTCTAAAAATTGCAGTAACATTATCATTCTCACTAAATTCTCATATGACCATTCTGAACGCCTACCCTAGTGATACCCACGCGGATCAAATCATAGTAGTTACAACTTTCTATTTTTCACCACCTGGTTAGGGGTCGGCTTACGCTTCATTTTCCGTTCTGCAAACGCCAATCGAAATTCTTACCGCTCTATCAACTATTTCTTCATTTGTCCTGTCCAAGTGCCAATTGCCACAAATACATCACTAGAGGGTCACATATTGCCACAATACTTATTTCCATACATTCTCTATGTCACTACAAAACTATGGCGTCGCGTTTTTAATTACATAAGTTTACACAATTCCAATACCTTTAATTCAAAATAAAATCAACGTATAATAATAACTACGGCAGTAACGAGTGTTAATTAGTTGATTAAGAGTATTTATTTATTTTTGATGAAGATTCGATTAATAGTAACGAGGTATTGATGTGTTAGTCAAATTCATAAGCTTCTCAAATTTATTTTTTAAACCCGTAAACATTCCAATTCCACCTTACCTTTTTAATATTTTGCATTGAAATCGTAAAATGTACAGACACAATATACGTACATTAGATATTTATTTAAAAAGTAAAAAATTAGACACTTAATTTTTAAAAAGAAAACCTCTTGAATGAAACTATTTTTTTTATGTTACAAGTGTACAGGACGGTCGGGACGCTCACATGATGGTAAGTGATACGCCTAACCATGAAAGAGCGGCATTGAAAAAGAAAAACAACAACTGATGGACTTAATATCCTCCATCAATGCCGCACTGCGCCCGACGCTCGAGACGACAGATGTCAGGTCTCTTATACCCAGTAATTTCACTAGCTACAGTGCCCTCACCTGAAACACACAAAAGTGCACAACACTCCTGTTTCACAGGATAATATCTGGTTCTGCGATGGTATCGAGTGAACCACCTAGTAAACAAAAAATAAAAAAGTTTGACATTCTTAAGGGAAACCTAGTAACACTGAAAAGAGTTTATCGTACTACCTACAAACCTAAATGTATTATTTCGTTGACTTCTTTTCCGACCTTTTCACTGTACATCAGTCTTGATATCGTCACATAGTGTGGCCATCAATCTTTCGTAGCGTAACTGCAAACACATTTTAGCACTAAGAACAAAGTTGCACGTTGCACCGGATTTACATCACGTACCAGGTAGTGTGTGGAATGTGAAATGTTGCGCTTCATGAATCATGAATAAAGCCGCTTACGTACAATAGAACCTTTTGACTCGTATGTAAATGAATTTTGCACTGTCCCCCTTGGAAAAGTCTAGGTACACTGTTAAGAATATTTTATGTTACAAAGTGTACAGGACGGTCAGGACGCTCACCTGATGGTAAGTGTCACGCCTGACCATTATAGAACGACAACGAACTACGAACGATTGAGACTAACAACTGATAAACAGTTATTATTTTCCACCAAAGCCGCACTGCTCTTGATACCCGAGACAACAGATGTTAGGTCTCTTATATCGGTAATTTTACATTGTAAGATGATATTTCCAGAATTAAACTAAGAGATTCTAAGCTAATATAAAACTGCCATTTTTTACTCTTATGTTGTTATAATTGGCTGCTTTGTTTTGATAAAAGAAAACCATACCTCTCCATCCCAGTAAGGAAATCTAAAAAGGGCAATTCTCTCTGGTATTTTTCGCCGTTTAGTGAATTCGGCGGTGAGTTAGCTCACCTGCTGGTTAGTGATACGCCTGACCATGACGGATTCAGTGTCGAAGGTATTAATACAGCAGTAGTTATTATTTTCTGTCACCACTGTCCTGCACTCGTCACCCGAGACTTCGGATAAAACATTAAACGCTAGAATTACAACCTATTTCAAAACTACCAGAGGTTCGTTGTATGTAAGTAGTGGCTAATCAAGGTAATTGGCGAAATAATTACGTAATTTCTTTACTTTTGAATCTCTAGACACACCTAAGGTCTGAATTATGTAACATACAGTTTTGGCTGGTCACGTATGGACTTTTGGAGTGGAGACCACGTTTTGGAAAGCATAGGGCGTTATCTTGCTTTGATGAGAAAGCGGAGGACTGAAATTACAGGTACAGATTGATGAATACCTTTGTCAAGCAGTGGACTGTAGAAGTTAGAAGCGAGACAAATTAATATATTAAAGCATTGAAATTGAAGCAAAATATTTTGAAACAGTTAATAAAGTTAAGGTAATCAAGAACAAGCATAAAGTTAAGTGCGTATCCAACATTAAACAAAACTTTTCAG
This sequence comes from Leucinodes orbonalis, assembly GCA_019425675.1. Lineage (NCBI taxonomy): Eukaryota > Metazoa > Arthropoda > Insecta > Lepidoptera > Crambidae > Leucinodes > Leucinodes orbonalis. Next base: position 7,763 of record PQWD01003412.1, read on the forward strand.
CCCGGTTTTCAATACTCTCTACACGCCAATTTGCTTAATCTTGCTGACTTGAAAATTTAATCACTCAACTGTAACTGATTTAAATTGATGCCCATTATTATAAGTTGAAGATATATTGTGCCCGAGATTCAGCCTAATACCAAGGTACTTTAGATTGATTTTCATTTATGAGACGAAAGAAAATCTAATAGAACTTTGAATGGAACCTGAGTTCGACAGTATCTCGTGTTCTTTCAAATAAGAATGTTTAAAACGAAAACACAAGGTTCATGAATTATTAAGATACTTGTAGTATCTTTTATTATAGCTTTATACAACCTCTGTGAACCTCTGTGATCCTCTCAATGTGCGCCGGTGGATCATTGGTGTGAACTGTTGCCTTCCGATCAGAGGGGTGCAGGTTCAAATATAGCCACGTCTTTTCGAATTTTTAAATTATATGTACGTTTATCCGACGCTCTTGCCGTGAAGAAAACGTCTTGAGGGAACCTGCGCAAGCCTCCGAATTCATTGAAAGGTTGTGTGAAAAGTCTGCCAATCCGCACTGGACCCGCATGAACAACTAAGGCCCATACACCCTATACGGGTAGGCTCGTACCGACTCGTTGGGGACATATAGTTGAGTTAATGATGATGACAACCTCTGTTTATAAAATATATTGATTACTATAATTATATGTATGCTATCGATGACCCTCAACTTGACAATAACCAATTCATGCTTGTTTTTCATCCTGGATTTAATAGTCTAAATTTTAAGCAAAGCTGCGTGATCCGGGTGCGTGGGTTCGAAGTAGTGTGGTCGGATTTGTTTTTAATCGTGACATGAGGTAAATAAAATCGGGATTTAAGTTTGTAGATTCGGACAGTAAACTAAAAAAAACAACGCACAGCAGCAACGTCGGGATCTTCCGGCTTGAAGCAAACTCTGTCCCAGGGATAGGACGCAAAAAAGGACCGCATCCCATCCCAGTCTGCTGACTATAGTGCACACACGACGGCATCTGCAAATTGCGGACGTATTGAACGCGTGAGTGGCACCGTACTCCGTACTAACAGTGGTCGGAGAGCCTAGTGGCGCATTAACCGAGACCAAATAGTCGTCTGGATGTGAGCGTCAGCAGAAGGTCCAACAGGGAAGGTGTATGTTTATCCACATCTGGGATTCGCGTAGGCGCAGGAACCATTTGTGTCAAACCATATGCCAAGGCAAATTCATGGGCAGATCTCCCGCATGGTCGGTGTTCTGGACCCACCAGTCGGCGTGATGAGCATTAAAATCGCCAGTATCACGACTTCAGCGGAAGGGATCTGCTCCTGTACGGAATCTGTAGCCATTTGAATGTGCTCAATGAGTCGGTCAGTTTCTGAATTACCGCTGTGAGACCTGTAAAGGCAAGCGTAAACGCGCGGATGGTCTTCGCAATTAATACGCAGCCAAAGGATCGACAGGTCTCTAACTTCAAGATGGGCAAGGCTGATAGCAGATATGCTCTCCAACAAACACGCACACTCCAGCTCGCGGAACAAATGAGTGCTCTAATTTGTACCCAGGATAGGCAAGGTAAGAAGAATCCGCTGGAGAACATATCTGCGTCTCAGTCAGAAACAGAGCCGGCTTAGCAGTTTCAAGATGGTAGTGTACTGCATTGATGTTAGAATGCAAGCCCTATATTGCAAAAGTCGACGACAAGCGTAGAAGGGGATGCCGAAATACCTTTGCTCTTGCCATTCCTTGTTGAGCGCGATTTTGCTCCCCCAGAATACAGGAGCGGCCCGGACGTCTGCAGCTTGGAAATGACCCATGCCTGGACGTTCGGAGGAGGATTCTCCAACGCTGACGCAGTGGTACCTCCTGGGGTAATTTACTTTTTAACCGCGTACTCATTAGGGGAGAGGGGGGAGGGCATCCGGAAACCTCACTCACGCAGTGAAACGCAGTACAAGAATACTACTTCCACTGGTATTCTGTGAGGTCGTGGTATTAATCCGGTCGAGTCAGCCCAAAACGTGCAATGGTTTTAAAAAAACCTTTGCATGACTCTACACGAAGAAGTGTGCACCCGTTTGGCACCACCCAGGGGTCACGTGTAGGTCTCGGGTAAACCTACGGACGCGGGTAACATCGACCCCAGATTTTTTATTAATAGAGACTTTAAATCCTATTAATAAAAAACTCAGTACTCGTGACGACTCATTTGATGTTGCGGTTGAGACGTCGGCTGCAACACCAAGGGTTCCGGGTTCGATCCCCGGGCAGTACAAACATTTGTGTGCATGAACATGTCTGTTGTGGTCTGGGTGTTTTTTATGTATAATATTTATGTATTTACAAAAATGTATATAAGTACGTTTATCCGTTGTTTAGTACCCATAATTCGCTTAACTTGAGGCTAGATGGCGCTGTTTGAATGTTAGTGGATATTTATTTTATTATTATTAAGCGTCCCAATCAGGTACAAATGAAGATCCCGCCCCCGAAAATCGGGACATCCAGCTCTAATCTGGAGCTAGCAGCAGCTAGCAACATTAGTTCGAATCCAACAGTGAAAATCTCTTTGTGCCATTTCCCGATTTGGTTTGGTCATTGCAGGCTGAAAGACCTTATTGGTTTAAACCATATGAAATAAGGAGGTCATGTAAAGCCATGGGTTCCAAGGCTAGAGGCTAGAGAAATTACTGAGAACCGTGACAACAAATCTAAATTTGTTTTGCAGTCTGCCTAATACCAGACGAGATTTTGGCAAACCGAACATTTCCGTGAAAACTTTAGTTTTCAGCAAAAATAAAAAGCGAAAAGGATTCAGCAAAAAAGTAAGTTTGAACACTACAATATTTTGAAAGAGTAAACTTACTCTTTCAAAATATTGTTGTGTTCAAATGTAATAAATATACTGTAAGAGTTTTTAAAAAGGAAGCCTTTTTCCAGTAGTGTAAAGATTTTTTTTGCAAATGGGGATGTTTCTTTAGTTGCCATAGAATTATTTAAGCCCATTCAAGGCATGTCAAGGCAACGTCTGCGACTTTTATACCTGGTCTTATTTTAATTCCTGCTCGCAAAGTGGAGGCGGTTCCTCTTAGTTAAATTTAATAAAGTTAATCCTTATAGCTTAAGGCATTTAAAATAAAACAAGGTTTACGGTATTCGTCTTAGTACTTAAGTAATAAAAAACTCGCTTAAAACTTGCTTTAAAAATATGCCTACATTAATTAAAACTTTGTAGGTTTAAAATGTTCAAAATACGATAAATAAATAATAAATATAATGTTAAAAATATGATAAACTAAAAGCTTTGCAGAATAATTTATTACAAGCAGTTCAAAATGTTAAATTAGAATAACTTGTACAATAATGCACGTCGCATTTCAGAGCTTTTAGGCTTTCAAACTTTAATAGATTTCTAAAATTGGTTTGGGATAGACTTGTAAATAATATTGTGTTAATTGAATATCATGTCAAATATTCGAAAAATGGAATAGGCAATGCTGTAAAATCTCTCGTATAAAGTTTAATAATTTATTCATTTCTTTTATTCCAAAATTATTAATTAAAATGCAAACTTCTCATTGTACTTATTTTCTTTAGATAAGCGAATACAGAAGTTAGTTATTGTCAGATATTTGTTAGATGTTTTTTTTTATTATTTATTTCTAGACAACATGTTGAATTGGCAGTGGGTTGGTCAGGTATGTCGCAGAACCGATGGCTGTTGGAGCAGACGAGCTTCAACGGGCGAGCAGACGAGCGAGGTGGAGACCGCGTCTTTGCAAGCGTAGCGTAGGATGCCCTCCGGCCCGATGGACCGACGACTTGCGATAGGTCGCTGGTGGTAGCGGACGACCCGGATATCTGACGCAAAATGGGGGAGACCTATGTCCAGCAGTTGACTGCGATAGGTTGAAGAGCGAGAGAGAGACAATATTATGAGTAATTATATCAATAATTGCATCTGCGGGCCTTCGGGGCGCGAGGCCCTTTAGACCGCGAAGGTCATGTCACCCACGCTTTACCCCGCCTATCAATACAGTTTAAAAAATCTGAGTAATACAGCTTAAATAGTTAGTTATTAAATGAGACCACACTACTATTATTATTGAAAAGATCTTCACTTAGAAAGCTAATTAAATTTTTAATTATGTGCCTATAACATAATTTAAAATTAACTTGCTTATGTACCAAAACGTCTATGTGGACATATTTAGTGTTCATCATCAACAGCTCATTAAACATCCCCACGGAGGGGCACGAGCCTACCCGTACAGGGTGATTAGGCCTTAGTCGTCCACGCGGGCCAAGTGCGGATTGGACGACTTCACACACACATCCTTCGAATCTCTTCGCAGGTGTGCATGAAGGTTTCCTCACGATGTTTTCCTTCACCGTAAGAGCGTCGGATAACGTACATATATTCGAAAATTCGAAAACACACATAACGTGTCGGGATTTGAACCTCAGCCCTACCGGTAGGAGGCGACAGTCCACACCATTGAGCCACGACGCTCTTTTATTATTTTATTTAGTGTTACTAACACTGAATATTATTTCAGTTGCACATACTTTTGCAGGTGTACAATTAAACTATAATTTTGTAGCATGGATTTATCGTCTTATATTTATTGAGACGAATAATTCATGCGGCTAACGATCTATAGGTAGAGACCAGAAAACCCCATTGAAACGACTGAAATCCGTCTTGGGAAACTTGAACAAAAGTTCTAAGTGAAGATAGTTCACGATAGGGTCTGGCTTCATTCGAGTTAGGTACTTGTTGAATGTTAACGCCCTAACTTCTTAACTGTTGAACGCAGGTCAAATTGTAAGGGATTCTTTGTCTAATAGAATCGGTTACGAGTCCGTAATCACTTGTTTACATCAATTTCAGTAATTGACTCACGTATATGAGTAACGAGTACGAGTAACTTAATTGAATATATACGAGTTTTACGCTTTAAAGCGTAGAACTATTGGTTGTCTTTGGCCTGTATGTCGTTATTAAGCGTATTGGATGTAAATCGCACGAAGAGGACTTATAAAAGCCTAGTTTGATAACACACACTTTATTTTTGTATGTTAATATGAAAATCTTATTATACACGTGCAAAATCAATCAAAAATACCGACTTCTAACTAAACTACCTACCTATATTATAAAGCTGAAGAGTTTGTTTGGCAATGACATCAAATAATAAAACTAATTTTTAGTTTGTAATCGGTATTTTTTTGTACATTTTTTTTCAATTTTGAGTGATTCCTGGTAGGCATAATCACTGGAATAAATATACTGCAATGCTCTGAGTCGATTTTTAAAAGTTCGATTTCTCTGGTTCCTTATCAAACCCTGACTTCCTTATGGAACCATCCTTGAAATTACCTCTTTCAACAAAAAATCATTAAAATCGGTTCATAAACGATGAAGATATCCGCGAACAAACATAAAAAGCATATAATTACACCGGTTGAACCTTTTTGAAATCAGTTAAAAAGTGATACAAAACTACATAACATGAATATTCATCATCATCAATCATCAGCTCATTAAACGTCCCCACCGAGGGGCACGAGCCTACCCGTATAGGCTACCCGTACATGAATATTCAATTGTAGAAAACTAAAAGTCGTTATCTACACTTCTGTATCCACTAATTCAGCTTTTATTACAGTAACATTTGCACCAGAAACATTGTAAAGCGAAGTAGTACGTGCGTATTGGATACATTACTTCGTAATTTAACTGCTTCACGTACCCGCGTGACAGCTTTACATGAGACCTTGTTGCTTTACTTATGTGTACTGCTTTGTAAAAATATAAGACTTAAACTTAAAATTTTCATTTGACGATCCACGTGGTGTAATGGTCGAGACGTCGGCTACTACGATGAGGGTTTTAGAATCTATTTCTGGGCATCACAAACATTTTGCGCATGAACAAATATGTATGTAATTGTTTAGGTGTTTCTATGAATGATCGTGGATATTTATTTATTAAAACCCACTTGACTCTCTGAGAAACCCCGAGCATAGCTCGTATATTGCCCATTGAGTTACTTTACATTTGTGAACCAATCCAACAGTCAGTGTGTACATTACGATAGTAGACTACACTATTTAAACTCGAGGTTCTTTGTATGTACAGTCGAAACAGAGGACATTTTTCCTGCAAAATATAATTCATTGCCCCTATTTTATCTATGCTATTGAACGTTGATATTATAATAAGCTTTACCAAATTACTGCAATTTTAAGAAAAAAATACTTCGAAATACATATAGCCTCCTAATAAACATAAATATTTATATTTAAAATGTACCTATAATTTCTAGTTAAACAAAATTTTAAACTTTAACTAGCTTGTTAACTGTAATTTCAGGGCTGTTCATTATTCCTTTGTCTACGAAACTGAAACTTTTAATTATTTAGATACTGTTACATAAAATTAACAAGGTGAAAAATAAAACAATACTTTAATTTTTGTACACCAGTCTGTTATTTAGGTCGCTGGTGGAGGCTGGATGAGAAAAGCGGAGGACCGGGATGTCTGGCGCAAAATGGGGGAGACCTATGTCCAGCAGAGGACTGCAATAGGTTGAAGAGAGGGAGAGAGTCTGTTATTTTGTCTGTGAGATTTGTATTAATGACATAGTGAATAAATATCAAGAGAAAATACTAAGTTCTAATGTTTTATTTCAGTTGTCAATTGCTATTATTACGATTTTATTATGTTTTTTTTTTCGCTATATAATGTTTCTTATTTTGTGTAATATTGTCTCTTGCTTTTATTATTGTTTATAACGTCATCATCATCAGCTCATTAAACGCCCCCAACGAGGGGCATGAGCCTACCCTTACGCGGGTGTTTAGGCCTTAGTCGTCCACGCGAGCCCAGTGTGGATTGGCCGACTTCACGCACAACCTTTTAATTTCTTCGTAGGCGTGCGCAGGTTTCCTCACGATGTTTTCCTTCACTGTAAGAACGTCGGATTTACAATGTTTGTACATATAAATGAATTTATAGATAGGTATATGTTTTTGTATATGCCACTGAACCAGGTTCCACCCAGTAGCCCACATTAGCGCTGCACCGGTCTTGTAGCTCGCCGAAGCACAAGCTGAGGTTGGATCCCGTTAAACGATAATATTACCTGTTATTGTTCTGTTCGATAATTTGTAGTTTTTCTGTTTGTACATTTCTTCTTTTTGTGCATGTGGTAAATAAATGTTGTTCATTCTTTGTAATGAAAAAACAACATTGATTGTATATTTTAGCTACATTTTCCTAAGACAGGCGGTGTTTAACATCTGCGTAGATATCTCTAGTGACGCATTATACTACAAAATAATAAAGCTGCATTGTCTGTCCGACTGTATGTCACACCCTTTTTCTGCGAAACTAAGCACTACCTTATCCTAACTTTGTAAGTATAAAATATGTAATCTATGAACCTCTAAAAGGTTTTGACAAGAAAATTTGAAGCTTTCGCTATTTTTTGGCACTGGTATTTCCAATCCATTTGGAAAATAATTTGTTATCATCAATTAAATAATACATAAAAAAGTAAGTCATCACAAATCAAAAGTGTGCGTGCGTGCGAGAGGCGTTTGTGTGCGTGGTTAAAATAGAAGCTATTATGAAACATATTTTATCACTTAATTATATAATCTTTATTGTAATAAAAATTACTCCTACATAAAAATATGTCTGATATTAATGATATTGTAAAAATAATTTACGTTTAACCATAAATTTATACAGCAAAGCGAATATTCAATATGTTTATGTACAAATATTTAGCTAGTATGACACCAAAGAGTACTGCAAATTTTCTGAGAAAAAACCTCGTGAATAGGGTTTAGGTTACACAAGGGCGTTACTTGCAAGAGTTTATGTATCACAAAGCGTAATACTACTTCATTTGCACAACGCAGTATGGTTGTTTTATTATGATTAAGTTTGTATTTCCAGAGTCAAAAAACAAAATTTTAATAAAGGTAAACCCTAAATGCTTATTTATTAAAATAATGTTTACTATAGAAAACTGTAGGGGATGTATGAGAAGATAAAACAATAGTGAAGTGCTTAATTAATTTTATAAAAATTTTGAATTTTTACTTTCATATGGTCATAATTACCTTTATCAACTTTAAAGTAATTCGGAGCGTCCGTGGCTCATTGGTGTGTACTGTTGCCTTTCGATCTGAAGGGTGCAGGTTCCAATTATTTTTATGTACGAATTATGTGTTCGTTAATCCGACGATCGTACGGTAGGGAAAACATCGAGAGGAAACCTGCGCGTGCCTGCGAAGAGATTCAAAGTTGTGCGTGTAGTCGGCCAATCCATACTGGGCCCGCGTGGACGATAACCCTTTACAGGTAGGCCCATGCCCCTCGTGGGGAGTATTATGAGCTGATGATGATGATTATTCCAAATAAATAATATATATTTGTTTTAATTCCAAATTTAATATTTGTATTTCCCCAAATACATTTCTATATGTCCAGTACAATGTAATTATTTAGCTTCGAGTGACAAATTAAGTCGATTGAGTCAAGTGTTAAACACAAGATATTCAACACCTAGACAATTGATGGCCTTCCTCCTAGTTAGTACACACGACATGCCAGGTAATTTTGTGAGAATTAATTAATATGTATTCGAAGCGAACTGCTAAATTAATTGTTGACATTGAACCCATCGTATTCGATTACAATTTGAGAAACAATATGGAGAGTAATTAGGATTTATCGACGAGGTAACGTAATGTTATAGGTTTCTGTGAATTTTAGATGAAGTTGTAATGCAGAGATATGTCAGAACTAGCTTTTGACGGCAGCTTCGCTCGTTTAAAATTCGGGAGTAGCAAAGTTCCCATTTCCTGGTACGAAAACAAAAAAAAACTATGCTATTTTTTTGTGTTAATGACAAATAGTCAGCATAACAATTTTTGACTTCTATCTTAAAAGTTGCATATTGCTCAATACAAACTTCCACCCCCCCATTTAAGGAGAGGGAGTTCGTTGACAAAGAGTAGATTTTGTCTGTCTCACGTTTCCATCGATATCTATGCCAAATATTTTCAAACTCTGTTTAGACTTTTAGCATTTCAAACAGACCGCCGTTACTTTCGCATTTATAATATGTAAGTAATCCGCTACTTCTACCGATAATAATCCAATGACTCAAATTAATGACACCCTCTGGTCCAATGGATCAATGACTGGTCGCTAGTGGAGGGTGGATGAAAAAAGCGGATGATCGAATATCTGGCGCATAATTGACTGCAAAAGTTTAGAGAGTGTAACCCATAATGATATAATAATAACTAAGCTGTGACATCATCATCACTCTCCTACCCTTATCCCATTACTTGGGGTCGGCGCAGTATGTCTTTTTCTCCACTCCTCTCTATCAGCTGTTCATTCACACAAACCCCCTTCACACTCATATCCATCTTTACACAATCCATCCATCTTTTCTTTGGCCTTCCTCTGTTCACGCATCCATCCACATGGAGAGTCAACACTCGCTTTGTTACGTGCCATTCATCCCTCCTCATGACATGTCCATACCAAGCTAACCGATTTCCTCTCAACTTTTCAGTCACTGGTGTTACTTTCAAGCTTCCTCTTACATACTCATTTCGTATCCTATCCATTCTCGTGACACCACACATCCATCTCAACATTCTCATTTTCGTTTGCATGCAATCGTCTTTCATCGTTCTCCTTAACAGCCCCAACACTCAGATCCATACATGACTACAGGCCGGTATGACGGTTTTGTAAATTTCGCCCTTCAATTTGAGCGGCATCCTTGGGTCGCATGTTGTACCTGTGACCTGTCGCCATTTCATCCATCCTGCGTTTATCTGTGCTGCACCGCGCGATCAATTCCTCCATCTCCCTTATGATAGAACGAGGTATTTAAAAATCGGAGCAAGTAGGCAGCCTTACGCCATCTAGCGTGATAGAAACAGATCGGAGAGACCGCCGAAATCACAAAACAGGTATTCTGTTTTACTTCTGCTGATCTTCAAGCCAACACTCTCCAGTTTCTGTTGCCACCTCACCAATCTACTCTGTAACTCAAGTCCCACTTCACCAACGAGAACGATATCGTCAGCAAACAGCATGCACCAGGGTGCCTCCTCCTGTATGTCCCAAGTAAGAGCATCCATAATTAATAGGAAAAGGTAAGGGCTTAATGTTGACCCTTGGTGAAGGCCTACCGCCACCCCGAAACTGCCAGTAGTACCAGCGGCTGACCTTACGCGTGTACCAGATGCGTTGTACATCATATAAGCACGGATAAGCTCTACATACTTCAAAGGCACACCTTTCTCAATCAAAGCCCACCACAAAACCTCTCGAGGGACACGGTCATACGCCTTTTCTAAATCTATAAATACCATATGCAGATTTCTATGCACACGTCTGTACTTTTCACAGAGTTGGCGAACACTGAAAATGGCATCCGTTGTCCTCTTCCCGCATGAATCCAAACTGGTTCTGTGTTATTTCACTCTCTTCTCTTATTCTTCTTTCTATTACTCTTTCCCAAACTTTCATCGTATGAGACATGAGCTTTATTCCTCGGTAGTTGCTGCAATCTTGGACATCCCCTTTGTTTTTGAATATAGGTACCAACGTACTGTTGCACCATTCATCTGGTATCACTTCCTCATGCAACAACTTTCCGAAAAATAACTCAGCCAGTGCCACCCATCCATACTCAATATTTTCCATACTTCAACTGTATACCATCCGGTCCAACCGCTTTGCCATTCTTCATACTCCTTATAGCCATTTTCACTTCATCCACAATCATCTCTCTGACTAAACCTATATTCAGTGGTGGATTTACCAAACCGTGATCCCAATCGTTTTCCTCATTCATCAACCTTTCAAAATATTCTTATTAAATATAAGCTAAGCTGTGACATAATGATGTTTAATTCCCTGTGACCTTTTGCCACGACACAGCTTTTCTAAAAAAATTCGTGCTTGCCCATAAAAAAATGATATAGAGCACATGCGAATGACCGTTATGATAAACTAATAAATACCTGAGGCGCACATACATACATTGCAAGCAAGCAATGGCCCAAGAAAATATATAAACTGGACGATATCACAACCCATTTGGTATAATGGTTGAAACCTCGGCGACTACACCAAGAGTACCTTTTTCGATCCTCGGGCCGGGCAGTACACATTTGTGGGACATGTTTATATGTCTATTTGTAATGGTCTGTGTGTTTATATGTATCATATAAATGCAGTTACAATAAAAGCATATAAGTATGTTTATCAGTTTTTAGTGCCCATATTACTGGCTATGAATAGAATAGAATAAATGTGGTACATAACAAAGATGACAGGTAAATTTGAGCAGATCACACATTTAGCTTACATGTCAGCATACAAATATAAATTCCAATACAGAACAATCAATCAATGGACACAATAATCAATAAAAACATTCTTATACATACAAAAATTCACACTCACAAAAATACAATCCCCATTACACATTAGTCTTATTAGTTATTATTCATAAATTCATCCATAGTATAAAAATTATTTTGTATTAACCATTTTCGCAATGTCAGCCTAAATCTAGTAAATGGTAGTTCCTTTATATGTCATCATCATCATCAGCTCATTAAACGTCCCCACCGAGGGGCACGAGCCTACCCGTATAGGGTGATTATATGTGCTGGTATTTTATTATATACGTATATATTTATACACATCGCGTAACAATTCCTTAAATACCGTGTAGTTCTCGGAATAGAATCCAATACCAGTCTATGAGGATTCCTGGTGTAAGTCTTATAATTTTCCTGTCTTTAATAGTCCTTGGCTATTAAAAAAATTATAAGCTAAATTCTGTCTACCACATTTTCCCCTAGACTCAATCAAATACATGACACTGTACGAAATCAACTTAAGAGTATGAAAAAAACATAACATCAAAAATAAAGTATAAATTTTTAGTAACAATACAATTTTGCGACTCAATGTTCAAAAATAATAAATTAAGAAGCTTTCCTTTTTGCTGTATTGGCGTCGTAGCCTTTGAAGTTGGATCTACCTTATTTGTCAGATACTTAAATTTCCTTTTGCCTCTTATATTCTTTACATGGAAGTTCGGATGAATGTTTGGAAGTTAAGAGGGTCTGGTTCGCCGAACAACGTCTAAAAATAATTCCAATTCCGATACTGAAGCTTTAAAACAAGTCTTACGCAATACTTTCTAACATGCTTCTTAAATTTATAGAAAAAAAGAAATTGAATCTTTAATGCTTAGTTCCCAAAAAACTTATTCAAAAGATACATGTTATTATTCTTATTTTGTAGTCATATGGACTGTTGATAATTATGACTGCGTCAGTAAAATTGTTTGTTTGCTGGTTTATCACATAAAAACATATATAATTATATATACATACCGGCGTCGGCGGCTCAATGGTGTAGAAATTTACGCTTACTAATGCACTTTCGAATTTTTGAAATTATATGTACGTCAATATCGGACGCTCCTACGGTGAAGGCAAAACACCGTGCGGAAACCTACGCACAACTGCGGAGAGATTAAAAGGTTGTGCGGGAAGTCGGCGAAACTGCACTGGGCCCGCGTGGACGACTTAGGTACACCTTTTCGGGTAGGCTCGTGCCCCATGGTGGTGATGTGTAATGGACTGATGATGATGATACATTATCTATGAATACAGCGACTAAACATAACCTTTTGATACCATTCGATTTGATTTTATAGACTTCTAGGGTGAAACGAATTTATGTTTTCCAATAATTTATCCAAGCAAAGCAAAGTCAAAGGCTTTATTATATTCATTTCTTACCTCGCCCTTTCCGGCTTAACTTAAACCTCCTTGGTACTTATCTCGCAAAGAAACAGAAAGTTCTTAAAGTCGGTTATTTAAATGTAGCATTTAGAGTTATAAATGTCAGTCCGTTGTATTAAAAATTGTTATTATTTAATATTTATATATTAAGATCGTCGGTGGCTCAGTGGTGTGGACTGTCGCCTTCCTACCGAGAGGGCTGAGTTCAAATCCCGACACGTACCATTGTATTTTCGAATTTTCGAAAATATATGTACGTTATCCGACGCTCTTACGGTGAAGGTAAACATCGTGAGGAAACCTTCATGCACGCCTGCGAAGAGATTCGAAGGTTGTGTGTGAAGTCGTCCAACCCGCACTGGGCCCGCGTGGACGACTAAGGCCTAATCACCCTATACGGGTAGGCTCGTGCCCCTCGGTGGGGACGTTTAATGAGCTGATGATGATGATGATATGATTTATATTAGTTCTTTATTATACACACTATTTGTAAATACGCAAAATGATACAAAAAAAAGAAAAAGATTTACATGTATGACCTCAAATGGCAAGACGAAGACTATTTGAATAACAGTGAAACAATATAATTATGAAATATTAATTAATGTCGTAGCGAATAAAATATCAGTTTATAGATATAATTCCTAAATAAATGATAGTTACTTTTCTGTTTTCTTTATTCTTAATAATAAACATGTGATTTAAAAACGCAATCAATTGAATTACGTATTGTATATCCAATAACGAGTTTTTTATATACGTACGAAGATAAGTTTGAATCTTACCTGTAGCAGTAGTTGCTCTGTAATTTGACTTCGCAGACCACTTAATTGTTGGTTGGTAATGAACTGTGATACGGCAGCTTCAATTTGTGGCGCTACAGTTAGCCTGCATAATTAATCAACCAGCCCATTAAGCCCTAGTCCAGGGCCCAACCCTTACCACACCTTACCATACCTAAGTATGTGGAAATCAAACCTTAATTAACCAGGCGAGACAATTGCGGGTTGTTTTAAATACAAGCTAATAGTATTATTGCTGCTCGATTGGAAAGGACTTCGATTTGCCGATGATATAATAGTCATGGCAGAATCCATGGAGGATTTAAGCACTATACTCGAAACCCTAGATAGAGCTTCTCAGGTGGGTCTTTAAATGAACATGGACAAGAAGAAAGTCATGTCTAATGCCCATGTCGTACCTATACCGATATCAGTTGGAAGTTCTGTCCTCGAAGTTGTAGACGAATATGTGTACCTGGGACAGGTAGTCCAAATGGGTAGGTCCAACTTCGAGAAAGAGGTTTCTCGTCGAATCCAATTAGAATGGGCAGCGTTCGGAAAGTTAAGGCAGATCTTCTCGTCCAAAATACCTCAGTGTCTCAAGACGAAGGTCTTTGACCAGTGTGTGTTGCCAGTTATGACATACGGAAGCGAAACGTGGTCGCTCACTAAGGGCCCCTTGAATAGACTCAAGGTTGCTCAGCGTGCTATGGAGAGGGCTATGTTAGGTGTCTCCCTACGCGATAAAATCCGAAACGATGATATCCGTAGAAGTAGGGTGACCGACACAGCCCAGAGGATTAGCAAGTTGAAGTGGCAGTGGGCAGGGCACATAGTGCGTAGAACCGATGGCCGATGGGGCGGAAAGGTTCTCGAGTGGCGTCCACGTAACGGAAAGCGAAACGTAGGCCGACCCCTAACCAGATGGACGGATGATCTGGTTAAGGTGGCGGGTAGCAGATGGATGTCAACTGCAAGGGATCGGCCCGCGTGGAAATCATTAGGGGAGGCCTTCGTTCAGCAGTGGATATAATTAGGCTGTAATGATGATGATGAGTATTATTTGCTACGAAATATGTACAGCAGATGAAAGTTTTATTCTGAAAAAAGGAGGCATCGTTGCTGTTTAATGTTCAAATTTAAAATAACAATGAAATTGCGTTTTTGAAGCAATTTAATTACGTAATTTTGGTTCCAATCATTTCACTTGATAACTACTTTTCAAGGAACTCTTAAACCAATAATTACTATAATGTTACGTCAGCATTTATGCACCAGAAAAGGCAAAGTAATATTATTGTAATACGGTTTTAAGAGATGGCGGTTACCCCCCACGTTGCACTTATCGGCTACATTCCATCGACTACTACCCTCCAAACGGTAATTATTTCGTAAAAAGCTGCTTAATTATTTGCCATGGACAGTTTGAAATATTATTTTTTATCACCCTAATTGACATGAAACATTAATTACCTAGATGATTACGGAGCTTAGCATCGTCATCGGCTACTTTTTTGTATTCGCAGTTTTTATGACATTAGCATAGACAAATGAAGTTTGCTCCATCCATCATTTACTTGCTTTGTTCCTGAATGATTTAATCTTCGATAAATTATGTCACATAGTATATAAACCCTATAAATATGGCAGAGAAATTGCCATGCTTGCCACGAATCAGTTAAGTCGACATCACACAGGTGCCGTACACTCAGAGAAAACCACAGTGAAATAACGACTTGCATTGGGTTGTCCTAAAAATCATCTCAGAGACGTGGTGCATTTTTGGAAAGCATCTACAAAAAGTTCTTGTTTGGTGCGGTTTTTTGTCCGGCGTTTCATCGGAAAATCTGTATATTTTTTCGGCGTCTTTTTTGTAATAAACTAATTAACGTCATATACATTGAATGAGTTTTAAAACTAAAGACTCCAGTTTTCTCAGTAGCCAATACCCCTCAGTAAATAATCTTATTAAAAATCCATAATCCATTAAGAAGTGCATTGAATGTCGTTTTATATGAAATGAATCAGCGAAGAAAATTACCGTTAAGATGTTCTGATTCTTAGACCCGTTAATGGATTTTCGGGTCAATACAAAATTTGATATTTTGTACTTATATTTTCTACAAATTCATTCAATTTTCGTTGTATGAAATGATATATTTATTTATAAAAGCTTCATTAGAGGAAGGTGGCGGAATGATCATATAAATATCTCTTTTCTTTCACC